>JAHDVE020007583.1:0-48320 GCA_022606495.2 Halesus radiatus
TAAACGTAACGTTTCGCAGAATTCATTTTTCTTAATAAATTTCATGAAAATGTTTATTTCCTTATATTTACCTACGCGAGTATTTAAAAAACGGCATTCACGTATGAAACATAAGATTTCTTATGTAACATTCCATACTAAGAGGTTTTCCTTGTTTTGATATTAGGAAATAAAGCCACAGATATTTTTACATTCGAACAATCTTCTATTTCTATCTTCTTCTTCTATCTTAAATTATAATTTTGCACAAATGATTTTCGAAACAAGAGGAAGATTACTGTCTACGTGAGATTGCGAAAAATCACCCCCACCCCAACCCCCGTTCCCACCCCTTAAAGCAGAATTTTGGTACTTCTTGATTTAATTTTGCACGTTTGACGTTCAAAATAAGAGAAAAATTACTGGGTAGGGGTAACACAATCATTCATAACCCCGGGAAACGCCGGGTACTTCTAGTACCAAATAATGATTAACCCGGTCGATTAATTTTGCTGCCATTAAACACCTTTAACATGTTTTGGTGTTGTTTATCAAATTCAATCAATTTTTTAAAAAGGTACTAACCGGGGACTTTAAAACACGACACAAAAACTAAACATGACACGTTTAGACACATTTTGAAAATCCAATCGTATTAACCTTTCATGAACTATTATTTCTATAAGAATCGATTAAATGCTGAGAAGGGTGAAGGTTGGTATGGGCCACTGCAGTCGGCTAATAAATACATGTCCGTCGGATACCAAGAGAAAAATATTTTTGCCCCAAATCCCCTCAAGCCAATAATAATTTATCTTACTTCGAGTCTTTGTTTTTTCAATGGAAAGGAAGAAATCTCAAGAAGGGCTTGCTCCTTTTCCGGATATGCTGGAAGCAATTAATTATACCCTGGAAATCAACCCGCCATTGAGAACGTTAAATGCATCAAATGATGGGCGAAAGTAAGAAACAAAACTAAGGTTTGAAATAAAGGATACCAGAAATTATTCATGAAAAAGACAAACAGTTCCAATTGACGAGATTAAATCGTGGCCAAAGTTTTGGAAAGATGAAAACGATTTGCATGTTAAGATTTTCAAAACCCTACGAAATGGTTATTATGAGAAAACTTTGTTATAGAGAGGTGCGTTATGGATTTGAGAAATTTAAAAAAACCGTCACGTTTTCTCGAAAGTTTTGTATTTAATAAATTTGAATATATATTACCGGTATATTTAACCGTAAATTTGGCATTTAGAAAAGTACGTATATTTAAAAAAACTTCTAAATTACCGGCAATAAATAAAAAATTATTCAAAGCAATTCGAAGTCCTGCCGCTAATAGCTCCATGGTAATTTATCTTTTGTTATTTTGATAGTTTAGGAGAACGCGGTAGAGATCATGAAGTAACTATCAATGTATAAAATTATGAAAAAAAATATTTCCTTTTACAAATGACAATTGCCCGGTCAGTGGGGGAGTTTTCGGCTCCCACCCAGTTGTGAGTTCAATTTCTTGGCTAGCTGATTCCTCCATGCAATGCACAAGCAACATATTTTATTTATAATGAAGGTAGTAGGAGATTTTTAAATGTTGTTAGATTATTCGTAATCTGGAAATATTTATTTTTCATTTTAAAAGAGGTTAAAAAACCAGAATTATTTTTTATTTATTTATGAATTAATTAAACTCTAATAGACTTATTTGGGATTTTTTAACCCATTTTAACCATTTACTTATTTACATTAAGCACATATCATGCATTATACTTATAGAACAACGCAAAAATGACAATTAGAGCATTAAAAAAAAAAGAAGAAAAATAATTACTAAAATGAAATAAAAGAAATAGTAAAGGTAAAAGAGTAAGAAAGGTAAAAAAGTAATTTTCAAGGTTAAAATTTTTTTATTGACAGAATTTCTTATTTTACCTAACATCAAGAAGACCGTTAACTTACCGTTGCACACATTTTTATTAAGTCGTGTAAAACCTTCGGAATACAGTCTCGCAGAACGTAGTGTGGTTGTGAGGTTCCTTTGTGCGGGGAACATTAGAACGTATCCACTTAAATATAGGAAAGTGCGGCGGAGAGGCAAATGGCTTGCGTCAGCGCGCTGCTCGTGCCCGTCGCCGAGCCAATGGAGTCATGGAGTATTATTGGAGTACAATGCCTCTGACAACCCAACTTTCTTAACCGCTGGATGCAGTGAAGAGATGGACGAAAAGAGAAACTGAGGTATTTACCATGAAGGCGAGAAAGAGCTCGAAAACTCTGTTTAATATTGTAAGGTTATCGACTATTTGAATTTTTTAAATCATCAACACTCACACGACAGAGTTGAAAAAAGCTTTTATTCGAGTTATATATAGTGAAGCTAACGAGATATTTAAATTGATGGAAGATGATTAAACAACATTGATTTTTGATGTGTGTAAGATCAGTTTGTGTGATCTCAGGTGGTATCCATCTGCAGTTTAAATTGTTTATCGTAATTTTAATTAAAAATGTATTATTCATTAGAATCCGGTAAAACTAAAAATTCTTCAAAATTTGTCGATAGGTAAACGTAATTTACGAATTCTCAGAAAGTTCGGAGAAAGAAACGGACAAATACACTAAAACTCAACTAATTTAAGCATTTACAATTAAACGAGCCTAAAGCAATATACAGAGTGCGGTCTGTTTCAGATAGAATGTTTCGGAGGCGGCGCACAGAGGGATTTTGTTCCTCTTAATTCTAGTGAAAGTCAATCAATTATTAATCTGCAACATATCGTCAATCATTATTTTATTATTTCCGCAAACTGAATGCACTTTTGGTAACTAATATTATTGTTCGATGCATTGGAATGAAGCTTGTGTTAGCTGCTCCAGCGTGGACTGATTGGACTTAAAATAGTCTGTGAATTATTATTTGAATGCATACGCGATAAAGAAAGTTCACAAGGTCAAATGTACAAAATAACACCGTGATTTTACAGAAATGTGAGATAAAAAATACCACCCGTACACGCGTCGAAATCCAATAAATCCTCATGACCGCACGTTAATAGAATTTAATATAATGTATTCATGTACTCGAGCCTGCAAGGTTTGATAAAGAGAATTTCATATCTTTGTACGACAAGGTTGTCGTATATTCATTTACGAAGATCTGCAAAAAAAAATTATAGTTGCATGGAATTTTTTTGCTGAATTGTATGTTTTAAAGGTAACAGATTCTAAAAATGACTTCTGTGACATCCCATCACTCATAAGTTCTTTTTCAAAATGAAAATGAAAAAATTGATAAAAAGACTTATTTATTACAATGAACTAAATATATTATATTTTCTAAAAACTAATCAAAAAATTGTTTCTGGTAATTTTTACAAAAATTTCAAGTCTACTCTTTTTTTTATGAAAGCTTTTCTTCTTCTCTTTGATGCTTCTCCGAACTCGTTTCCGATTTCCTTCTCTGGTTTTTTCGATAAACATCCAACAGTAGTCATATAACATATAGACATCCCATTTTCCTTGGTAACATCTCTCGATATCACGGACATCCTGGTGAAATTTTTGACCCTATTCTTCAGTGTAGGCTTCCAAGTTTTTGGGAAGATAGTCAATATGGGATTGTAAAAAATGAACTTTTAAGCTCATTCTGCATCCTTGAGCTTCATTCGCTGCCAGCATGTACGGTGGTTTTGCACCCAGGGTCCTTAGTATTCCCAAAAACTTATGCGCTTTCTTGAAAGAGTCCCATGCTTCTTTTTATTTTTCTCCCATTGTTTCCAAAAAGAAGGGATCAGATAAAAGTTTTCTTATGTCGGGGCCAGTGAAATTTTCCTCTTTTAACTTGGCTTTAGATAGTTTCAGAAACTTGGAAGACAGATATATGAAACAATCCCTATCTCTTAGCATCTTACAAACCGTTTTATGAGCCCCAATTTAATATGAAGAGGTGGTAATAACACGTTTTATGGGGGAATCGTATTGATGACGTTTTTCTAGTCGTGGGTTAAACTGATAATAATCGTGGTGGCCAATCAGTTTTTGTCCAGTACAGCTGTCTCGTTCTACTATACCATAAACAAATAAAGCAAGGATATTTTGTATAACCTCCCTGCTGACTCGACAACATGGTTAGTATTTTGAAATCTCCACAAACCATCCATTGATGCTCTTGATATTGGATTTTCTCAAGAATCGCAGCCAAGTCATTATAGTTTTCTTTTATATGAACCGAGTGTCCCATAGGAAGAGATGCAAATACATTTCCATTATGCAGCAAGCTTGATTTGAGACTAGTTTTAGACGAATCAATGAATATGCGCCATTTTGAAGAATCATATTCTATTTCAACGCACTTCATGAGTCGGTGAACATCATTACAATAAACCAGATTTCTCTCTTTGGAGAAAAACTGAGTAAATTCTCTCTCGATGCCTTTACCATGAAAATGAGTTCCCAGATGATAGCAGGTTTTTGATTTATAGCCTTGATCCTAGAAATTCGGCTGCATCTGCTCTCTCTGAGAAAAAAGTTGAAGTCCCCCGTCAACAGAAAAATCTGAGCTATATTCGTCCTGGGAAGTTAATGTGACTGAGTCCTCTGACTCACTCAGGATGTCATCTAAATTAGAAGGTGGCTGTGGGACAGGTATTTCAGAAACATGTGTTACTGGGCGAATGGCTGAGTCAAAGTTAGGGTAATATTACTCACTATCAACTCTTAACCTTTTTCTACACGATTCTGCGACCTTCCCCCTAACGCTAATACGACTTTACCCACCTCCCCCTATCACTACTGTCTTCAAGCATTAACTTTTTATTATTTATTGCCTAGCTATAAATGATACAATTAATGTGAGAAGTCTACGTGTTAATGCCATTTTTTTAATAAAAAAAAGACAACAAAATTTTAAGTCAACTAGGAATTTTACGCTAAATACAAACAAAAACTTGAGTAACAAAAAAAAATTGACGTGATAGAATTTTTTTGGTATTTTTTTCGTTTTTACGTTCAAGTTCAAATCTATAAGAAAATGTATGAAAATCCTATGCAATTTTTTTACTTGCAGACAGACCTGTCTTATTATTTATTATCGACTTAAAAAAAGTGTATTCGTTTAGGTATTAATTATTACCGTCTTAATATAAATTCGTCAAATTTTTAACGTACACTTTTCCGTAAGACTTTTAAACAATGTTTGTATGATAAGCCTCCATTATAAATTACAATAAATACCTGGCTAGCAGCGAAGGTGACAGCGAGCATTTTGGAATCGCCGAAAGTGAGCGAGTTTGTCGTATTTTACTTAACTAAGTCAGTGGTTTGTGCGGATGTGAAGTGTTGCAGTCTTTATTTTTCTTCCAATAGACCCCCTTATTGACAATCGGGGCCTGCCACTGTGAATTTTGGATACAAAATAGACAGTCCAAAAATAAATTAAGGAAAAATGATAAATGGGCAACTGAAAATGTTTACTAACTTTACCGTCACCCGGGAAAAGAATAACACTTAACATATTTCGGGGATTGCGGTTTCTATGTGATTATTTACTACAAACCTACATAACATAAATAAACCTATTTGTAAAGTTTCATGACTTAAATCTATATATGTCATATGTAAACTTACTCAAAGACAGAATAAGGAAACTAATATACATCTTCAGATGTTTAAGACATATTCTAAACAAAGAATTACTAAGAATGACGTACTTTGCTTTCTGCCAATCAATAATACAATATGGCATTGTAGGATGGGGTGGAACTTATAAAAATCACACGCAACTTCTTTACATAACACAAAAATCAATAATAAAAACAATTCTAAACAAGCCATACACATACTCGTCAGATCTTCTATTTAAAGAATTCAAAGTCAGAAAATTAAAAGAATTATATTTCTATCATGTAACTTTGCAAATTTATAAAGATAATATTCTAAACAAAACTGCACCATTTAAAAATAATAGAAATCTTAGACAAACATCATTTCTTCCAATTCCAAAATGCAAAAAAACAATCGGACAATTTAATTATAAATATCTTGGAGTTAATTTTTTTAATTCATTACCAGAAAAAATTAGAAACATTAATAATGATTTAAAATTTTTTAAAACACAACTTAAAAAACACACTGAAAATATACACTGAATAATTTAACATAGAAATAAACAAAGAACGGAAAAATAACACACCCCCATACACACAAGCTCAGCTTAATTATAGGGGTACATCTTATATAAATATTGAACTTTTGAAAAATATTGTAACCTTGTTTAATTATTAGTTATGTATCTTTTTTTGAATAAATTAAATTAAAAAAAAAAAAAAAAACAAGTATTGACGACCATTGTTCAATTTGAAAACGATTTGTGAAGATTTTTACCAGGCGGAAATGTGTTTTTGGAATTACCTATTTCGTTTCCTACGCACGAAAGGTTGAAACTATTCTATGGTTGAAGCAGAATCAGTCGTCTGATTCGAAGCATTTCGTCAGGTATTATCGTCTAGAAATCGCTCCCTTACGAGGAATAGTAGGCTACATTTTACGATTTCGTAGAAGTTAATTCAATTTCCTTTTAGGGGGATTTGACAGTAATTCTAATACCAACTGGTCCACTGCTCTGTAGACGTGTACGTGCCCAATGAAGTTTTGCAAAGGAAAGTCAAAAATTTAAGAATAACCTTTTCAAATAAATAAAGTTAGTTAACCCTTTTGCCGGGTTAATGGAAAAAAAAACGATTTAGTTGATAATCGACGTTGGTGAAAAGAATCATGGCTTTATCGGATTGTCATTGATGATATCAATTTAATCGCGGTCGAATAATCATTAAATGACGACCTTCAAATTAGTGTTGTCCAAATGATATTTTTTTCGAGGAGACACGTATATTTTCTAAATATTATTATTGTTGAATTTAATAATACCGTGCATTATGCATTTGTGAGAACCACGTGATTTTTTACCATATTTTTAAGGAATTTGAAAAACTTAATTATAGGAATATTATTATGTGTAATGATTACTAAAACCATAGGTACATTTGTGTGTGAGTTCAGTATAACTAATCATTTACATATTTTCTACATACAGACGTAGTCCCATGTTTTACTTAAAATAAAACAGGAAGGGATTTAAACACATACAAATAAATTTAGCGCATAATATTCTGGAGGTCGCTGTCCTCAATGATATAAGAATTTCAATAAAAAATTGTTTCCAGACATATTACAGGCAGTAAATGAGAAACAGTCATTTTTAATATATACCTGTTAATCACGCTGTTCCGGATTCATGTAGACCCCTCTTTAAAAAGATTGAAACTTTTGACGATCGCTGATATATATATTATGGAGTTATGCCGATTAGTACGGTCATCTCCAGACAGGTTTCCACTAAAACACTCAACACATAAACACACGACAAGATTAATACTACAAACTAACAAAAAAATATTTCAAAAAGGACCCTACTACGTGGCAATTAAAGTATATAACAACCTTCCACGTGACATCAAACAAACACACGATCTACTTCTATTTAAATCATCGGTTCTCAAAAATTTTTCCCCGTGGACCCCTTTGCCGTCCTTTTAATTTTCCGTAGACACCCCCCAGCCTGTCTGTCCATACTGAACAATTGATATTTATACACTGCGCGACGCATTGCTGCTGATATGAAGAATTGTAACAATTTGCACATGAACGTTCTCGCTGGACGCGATTCGCTTTAAGTGCGCAGTAGACTTGTCGAGTGAAACTTACTACGGTGCTTTACTATGCGTGCAGTCTAAATGAACTCCGATTCGTGGACTTGTAATCTATAAGAACCCCCAGGGGTCCGTACAGACCACTTTGGATTTAAATCATTTGGATTTAAATCACTTTTGATTTAAATCATCACTTAAAACATTACTTCTGAACAAATTTCGTTACACCTTAAACGAATACTTTGAACGCACTTGGATGAAACTTCTGTATATTTCATATATAAATATAATATATATTTTTGTAATCATTGAACGTTTAACAACTCTCAAATCGAAACACGAAACCGAAAAGATATAGAAAAGAAAAATATAACGATGGCAGGTGGGATTCGAATCCAGGACCTCATGGTTTATCTGGGACCTGTGCTCTATGCCAGCTGAGCTACCGCGACCCCAATCCATTCCGTCTTTTATCGGTATCATACTTCGACTTCTAAGAATTGTCAATATCGTCCTTAATTGTATTTTATTTACATAAACGTATGTATTTTGTGGGTTAACTGTAAGAAATATGATGTACTTATAAACAATACACTATTTTAAAATTTTATTTATGTAAAAAGATTTTCAAATTTAATTTTTTTATCATCGTTTATATTATCTTCGAACTTCTTTCGCATTTTAATATATTCACATAATAATGTTTATTATTTGAAAATTATAATGAATACTTTCCGAGCATGTATCGTCAGCTGATCAACATGACGTCGGCAATATTTTGATAAATCACGTTGAGGGAAAAAGGTTCAGCTAAAAACTTTTACATTGAAAAAAAGAAGATAAATGATTTAAACTTAGTTTATATCCCATTTTAAGTTCGTTCCAAAATTTAAACAATCTGCATTACATCAACTATTCCGAAAATAGTAATAATGAAGTAAGTGCTGTGTCATTTCAATTATAAAAGCTACCAAGCCGGAAAATAGAAGGGTGATGGCATGCAGCACTTATCTACCTTGCGATGTGATGATGGGGTGGGGTATTCTGGCTTCTGCCAAACACCCAAATATCCAGGCGAAACACAAAGTTCCCGGGGCCCTTCACGAAATTCGGCTACGAGTTAAGAGGAACGGCTGCGTGGCTTGTTTCATACAAAACTTAATTTTGATTTGAGGCCAAAATACTCACCTAAAATGGTATCCTTTTTCATCAAAAAGTATAGTAAATATCTAATACGGATTAGAAATAATTTATTTATTTATGTTATGAAACATAGGCCATTAAAGGAATTGATTTTTTGCGATTTTAGAGGCATCTTTAACAATTATTTGGGGGCTAACGGTGATGAAAAAAAAAGTTTTACCACGCCTACTTTGAAAATATAATGAAAAAAAAATTAAAATAACCATCATGGTGGAATTTACATAAAATTAACAACGACCAATTTACGTTGGAACACAAATTTGCCGTACATAATTTAATATATCGACCGGAAAAACCGTTTTTCTAATGTTTTGTTTTTATATTTGTATATCCGTAATCATATTTACATAGCAAATATGTTTTTTTTAAATACACTTAACTCGCTAAAATGAACTAAATCGGTTTTACCAGCAATAAATAATTAATTAATAGTACCTTCGAAATTAGAATTAAGTGAGAGTAAATAAAATCATATAATAAGTCGTCGCAATGTGGATTAAGCACAGTTTGAAAATGGTCTTGATCGCCGAAACAGGTGTCACAATAATAAAAACTAAAATACTATTAATAATAACATTATTAAATTTGATTTACAATAAGGTTAAAAGATATATAAATATACGTTTACGAATTAAACACAAAAACAATTAAGATATATTTGTATGTATATCTGCAATTTGAAGGAAGCAATGTTATTGAATTCATAAAATATCACCCACACGCTGCAATCTCTGTGAACATGAATTTGTACACAAAATTAGTGCGAGAAGAAACTACATGAAATGGAATGGAGTCTCGTGTTGTATTTATTGGGTGAACGATAATTAATCATACTCATCAGGTTAGGGCTGTCTAACTTTCCATAAACGATTTTAAATAATTATAAAATATCACTTCGCTTTGACAAATCGGGTAATTTTTAACAATGTTCAGAGAAGCGGGAGACTCTTCTGGACCACTCGGCTTTCAAGAATATAACAGCCACGAAAAAAACTATAAATTAAAAGATATTCATAACATTTTTTTTAAATAATGGTTTTCCACAGAGAAAAATAACCTGTTTGAAAAAGTTATTCTAAGAAATAAATGAGACCGCTTAAATGAAAATCAGCGTAAGAATACCATATAACTCCAGGAACTACTCAAGAATACGGAATTGCACGGAGATAAGTTATGAAAAATGTTTTACAATTCAGTTTTCTCGATTTGTTTTTGGGCTTGGTGATATTAAACTGTAAAAGTTTTGATCCGTCTACTTGAATACGAATTTTTAATTTAAAAAGACTTTTTTTACCGGTGTCATAAAGTGGCGTTTTCATCATAACTTTTCCACAAAAATTGGCCCGCAACGCAGTACTGATAAACTGGAAGCCAAATAAAATAAAAGTGAGGAAATTAATAAACACAGGCAAAAAAATATTATAAATGAAATTAATGATTGAAAAGACCCACAATGTTTTATTCAAAATGAAAATATGCAGTTTTTAATAACTCTAATAACCGCAGATTCTAAAATTGTTTTGCGTTTGTTGATCAAATAAAATTATCTTTTCGTAGAAAGCAATCACTTGTGGTGTGAAATATTATTAAATGAAACAAACGCTTTGTATCAAACCATATTTTTTTTGAATTTATTACCAAACGGTTTAGCTTGTGCTATATTTCATAAGGGTAAAATTTAAGTTTAAAAAAATACGTAGAGTGAACATTTATATAGATGAGACATAATCTCAAATAGAACAATGGAATAGTGAAAAGAGACAAGCTTAAATAAAAATGAACAAGACAACATATAAAAGAGAAAGATGTTCTTCCTTATCTTTTAGTTTATTTTATATTATGTCTCACCTATTACTATTATATATCCACAATGTGTATTTTTGTTTAGTATATCTACTTATTTAACGCCCGTAGGGCTTTTACATGGAGTAGTATTTCTTACAGTTTTAACGTAAGAAATGAATAAAGTCAGCGAAAAGAGGGGCAAACAAAAAGATAATAGTAATTTGAGAATATAATAATAATATTGTTAAAATTTTATAGTGACGAAGCTTGGGTAAATAAATTTAAATAGGTTTAAGTGTTGATTCCTTCTAGTTGGACAGTCAAAGCATTTTATAAATAAATCTATATCCCGAACAAAAAAATAACCTGTAACCTGCCTGTAAAAATATGTACACCCTGTAGCAAACTTTTTTTAGTTTTTAAATTTATGTTATTTATCTAAAGATATACAACATTCCCATGAGTTATCAATTCAACTCATTTTGGGACTGTTAATTTTTGCAAGATAATATTATGTTTGAGAAATTTTTCAAGGCAAATATGTAAATAAAAATATTTGAAAAAAAACGTATATATATAAACAAAAGGAAAATAACAAAAATAAATGTACAGGCTCGAAACGTACAGATACAATAGAAATATGATACATGACAACGTTTTACAATAGAGAAATATACTTATATCAGAAATTGCAAAGCTTAAGGACGGCGTTTCGTGCTTAGAATTGATTTCCTATATTGTGTTATGACCACAGGAGTTTCAGCTGCCTGCAGCCAGTTGAGTTATTCTCCTCACAATATTGGGGAAATTCGCTAGGTAAATGGAATGGGGGGAGGAAAGGTGAGAGAATGTTGGAACGTTGGGTGAACTCGATCACTTTACATAGATTGAACTACTTCAAACAACGCTTCCACTCTGCGGTACCTGCATCTAAATTATTTACCTATTATGTTTTCGAATTAACATTTTAATAAACAAGCTATCCTTCAGAAAACGTTATAGCAATATTCTTGGCCATAACTATTTAACAATTTCTAGACATTTTGTTTTTCTTTAAAACGACTCTTTAGTCTTGTTCACAATGTACATTACTTGTTACTTAATATTAATAATTTTCTACCTGTTTCGACACTTCCCTGGACCCCCAGCACCGACCCTCTCCGTCTCCGCCCAAATTCGATCTTATACCCTCCATTACCTTAGTGAGCGGGCTTAAATATAAGATTGCCATCATCAAGTACCGCTAGCACATAAAACACAATTTACATTTCTTTGAAATAAAAATAAATAAAAGCCCTACAGTAGCAATAGCGGGCTGCCCCGCTCACTGGGTAGAGAAGATTATTTCCACATGTATGCACCTCTAACCACAGTTAACACAGGAAGAGGGAGAAATGTTCCCTGGCTCTGTACACAATTTTTTTTCAATACGATATATAAAAATGGAGTTCTACAAATTAAAATTGTAACACAATAAATGAACTAAATACTAACTTACCTAATTTAACTGACTTAGCTAATTTAACTGATTTAACTAATCTAACTAATTTAACTAATTTACTAAATGAAAACTAAGTAAGTTAGTTTTAAGAACGCTAGTGAATGACACGGAGGTGCCGAAACCGATAGAAAATTGTTAATTAAGTAACAAATAATGTAAATTGTGAATAAAAACACTTATAAAATAAAATCCCTATACCTAATTATTTTAAAAAGTGGCGTGTTTAATTATTATTATTATTTTTTAATTATTTTTAAACTTAAGATATACATTTGCGTGTTATGAATAACCTAACCTAACAATATTTGAAAAACTCCTACTACCATACCTAAAAGTGGAAGACGTTGTTTGTGCAACGATGGAGGACTAAGTTAGGCGATGAATTGAACCCACGATGCCTGGATGGGAACCCAACGCATCTGCCAACGAAGTCACTAACTTGTTTCAAAAAGTTTGATATACGTGTCTTCTAAATTTTATGTTTATTTGCCATAATATTTTTTTTGCGTTTACGGCATTCTAAAATCAAAATATTTATTAAATTTACGAAGTGGAAAAAAAAGTCATATTTTAGCTGTTCCTGCGACCTCTTGACACAAAGTCAACCACCTGATAAATGTTCTATTGAGATCTTTTACTACTCTTTGAAAAAATTAACCACATAGGTACTGTCTAATTTTTAGTACCTGAAACTTTTATGTTATTATGGAAACAAACAAAAAAAACAGCTTGTTAATAAATGTTCATTTACTTAGATTATACCTTAAACATATATTAAACTTTGATATTGAAAGGTGTTTAATAATTACGAAGTTTAAATACACTTCCAGATCGGGAAACTGCTATCATTGTATAATTAATTCGCAAGAAAACACTTAGAAAAAGTAAATGAGTGAAAACGGTTCGGATGCCTACTAAATCAAACATGGCCGCTTAATTAAAGAATGTTTAACGCCACCTGAAAAAGCATTACCCCGCTAATGCTGTTAATATAAAATCAATAGAGGTCTAATGGAAAAAAGAACGCCTTTGTCGGTAAATAATCGTCAATGATTTCGAGAGGTAAATGATTTCTGTTTTTCTGCGAAAATAATTGTTGTTCCTCTCTTGGATTTTCAATTAAGGGAGAAAACATGTCATGCTGTGAAACTTTACAAGGGTTGTTTTGTCAGGCTAATGCTAATGTTTTCCCATTAATGAGAATAATATCAATGTTTTATTTATTTAATGAGAACATCGATACATTACATTTCCTTATAACCTTTAATTTCCGACAGTAACGACGACCTCGTAACCGATTCGATTATTACAAGTGTGAAAATAGTTGTTATTTTCTAAGAGTACTGTCGTTGAATCCAGATTTGGAATATCTGTTACTGTTTCAAAATTCTACAATTCAATTTCATTCTCTTGCCTGTTCACGTTTTATGAAGATTTTAGTAATGATTAATAGTTTAATATCTTACGGAATTAAGATAAAGCAACGTTCACTTGGTTCAAGTTAGTTATTTAACTTTTATTTTCATCAACACTTATAACGTTCGTGTAATAATAATGGATTTGTGTACGCGAACGCAAATGAAATGGAATATTATATAAATGGCATTGAATACGTAGGTTAACTCAATAAATCAATTATCATTTTCCTAAGTAACCACTTATATGTTTATGTCAGATATGCACGAAGAATTTTCTTAATTACTCGTTAGAAAATAGGTCTGGAAAGAAAGCAGAACAAAAGTACGCGCTGGAAATAAACGTTGTTTGAATATATAACGAATCTTTTTAACTTTTAAAAACACTATTTCCAATATGTGTTGGTACTCGTATTCATTTCTCCTTTTTAACACAGCTAAAATTCAATATTTAACCGTTTTAGTGATATGCTTAAAGCAAGTATGTATATAAATTGCTACAGTTCTGTGTTTTTTTAATAAAAAAATTCAATAAGAAATACAAGTAAATTTTAATAATTTTTTTGAAATTATATAAGTAAAGAATGAAATTTTACGAATATTATAGTTGAAATTTAAAAAAAACTACACATTTACAACTACAAAAAATATTAAAAAATACAAAAATATAAGATTATTTCACTTCACAATTGTGTTTTCCCGTGGTCCATGTAGTCCCTTTTTACAGCTAGCGCATATGGGATTGGATCGCCTTATCTCATTTGCTTTGCTGCACACATTCATTTATGGGAATAAAGGTCTCGTCGTCCGTAGTTCCGCTGTCATTTGATGAATTACGATAATCCGCAATGAAATTACTTCCGACATGGTGTAAAATATCGATTCTCTTTAGAGAGTATTTATTTTGACAGGATAAACAATAAATACAGTTATCAAGACAAGCGCCAACCGCAATATACTACGCTCAAATTCAACGCGTGCTCTCCCGAGGACGACAAAAAGCACACTGAAAATTGCAGCTCTATAGCGCTGCGTCGCAATTTACGTAACTAAAACTTACAGCGTGATGGCGCCTGGCCGCACTCTAACGGTCATGCCTAATTAGCATCATTAGACTATAAATTAATCATCGCCATTAAACCTAGCAGCACCGATTGGAAGTCAAAGGTCTACGTTACGGAGGTGGTTTTATAAAAATCTAAATATTTACTTGTAAAGTATTCATTTGTAAATTATATCTGTTTAATTTAAATTCAAAACATTAAAATATTATGACGTGTACATGAAAACAAACCTACCACCGAATGAATTTTTAAATGCAGCAATATATCATTGAATATTATCTATGTAGTCGCTTTCAGAGGGGTATGAAAAAACCATCTGGAGTCTTTTCGCAGTCTATGAAAAATCTATCTAAATGGTCACCATTAGCATTAGTACTGTATTCAATAATTTTATCATTTTTCTGTCCTCGAATAGAACATAGAAAAGGCGCCGCTTTCCACTCCTTCTGAATACGGCTAATGCATTTCTGATGCAATGACCATTCACTGCAAATACAATCCAGATGGTCGGTACCCATCGCTCTAAAATGTTTGGATAGACTCAGCTCAAGTTCCACATCGTGTACCGATTTACTCCCCTTTCAAGAAAAGTTATGCTATAGAAAATTTCAGTGCTCAATCTAACGAATACGTTTAGCCCAATCTCCGTTAGGGTTAATTAAAACTGAATCTTAGCGAAACTGGTTTGGTAATTAAATTAATTAAATATGTCAAACAAAAAAGTGAAGTGCTCTCTACGGAAATATGATACGCATTGTTTCAGTTAAATAACAACAACACTTAATCAATTTACTTCGTAATACAAATGAACTGATGCGAAATACATTTAATTAACCCTTGAATATAATATCACCAGAATGAGTTAATTAAACGATCAGCTGCAGGCATTATTATTTGTTGATTTTCTCATTAATACAACAACATAATACTCATGAATACAACAACACCGCTGTACAGAATACCGCTATTAAATTCACTCCCGTTTAAAACAATATAAATAAATATTTTTCACATATTTGTATAAAAATAATACTCTAACATACGTGCAATTACATTATCAGTGCAATAAAGAAGTTTCGAGATATTTCAAAGTCTCAGTGTGAACCTAAATCTAAATTTTAAAATCTGATTTACTGTCAAAATAATTGATAATTCGCCGATCACTCAGTCCGAACACTGTCAGTGTGTGTGTGCATGTGCATGTTCGTGTAAGCCGAATCTACGTTGCAAGCATCGAACATTAGTCCGCCTATACGACGCAGGGCCGCTAAACCTTTTCGGACCGCATTTCGTAGAAATAAGATGGACACCTGTGATACCTATTCTTTTATCACTTTGGCAAATAATATTATACATACTTTAAATACTACTATAATGGATCCAACCAACAAATTCAACAAAGAACAAATGGGAAAATTGACACCTAAACTCTCGGAATTCCTGGGAAATATAAGCATAGTTGCAGCTAAAATGGGCTTTTTAGAAGGTGAACTTAAGACTTATCAACGTATCTCGGAGAACCAGCCACTCCAGCCTCCGCAACAGTCCCTGCCAAATAATGCCAATAATGGGGTACAAATAGCTCAAATGTGCGAAGCAGCCGACGAGTTAGAGGAAAGGAAGGTGAGAGCAAACAATTTAATCATTACAAATGTACCCGAAAGCACATTGGTGAATCAATTGGACCGAGTCAATCAGGACAAACTGGAAATAATAAAAATACTTTACAAAATCGACAACACGCTTGTCGAAAACTCTGTAAACGTTTTCCGTATTGGCGTGGTAAAACCAAATAAAATCAGACCACTGAAAGTTATACTCAACAATCCGTCGCAAGACTTAAATATATTGCGTAGAAAAAAACTAACATTGTCAAACACTGAATATAAATTTTTTTCCGACCAAACTCCGTTACAAAGGCAATATCTTTATGATCTCAGACAATCCCTGGCAAAAACCGTACCCTGGAAGGGGAAGTAGGACTGACAATAAAATTTATTAATAACAAACCATCGATAATAAAAAATGTCTCAAAAAACCTAATCCCATAAATGGATGCTGCCCAAGTAGCCGAAAATGCCGGACCAAATGCCCTGAAAAAATAAAAATCTACTACCCAAATACAAGAGGACTTCGTACGAAACTACATGATCTTAAAACAGCAGCACCTTTACACAGACATGATATATTCATCCTTACTGAAACTTGGTTCGTCCCAGAAATAAAGTCTCCAGAACTTGGTTTTACGAACCACAAGATATTCAAACTATAGAAAATATATATATAGAAACTCAAAATCTAGTACCAAATCAAGAGGAGGCGGAGTTCTGATAGCAACTAAGGAAACTTTATCAGTGAAAAAACTAAACACACAAAATAGCTGCTGGAGCAATTATTTGTGCAAATTATTACCCCCATGGAAAAAATCATCATTGGAACTATATACATACCGCCAAACTCTGATATTCAAACGTACAAGAAACACTGTGAAGACATTGAATTTCTCATTTCAAAACATCCTACATCTAAAATTATTATCGTCGGTGATTACAATCTTCCCAATTTGAAATGGAATTTTAGTGACAATGGCTATATTATAAATGAAAGTTGTAATGACCCAGCACGTGAAGTGATAGATACGATAAACTATTTGAATTTACATCAACATAATTTTGTGTACAATACATGTGACCGCCTTTTAGATCTAGCTCTCTCTAACTGCTCTAAACTGTGTATTGAAAAGTCAAACGATCCGCTCATATCGGTGGATAGTCATCATCCTCCCCTACATATTACAGTTAATATGGTATGTACATATACAAACCCACATTGAAACAAACAACACTCAACTTCAAAAACGCCCATTACGATTCTATTAATTACCAGTTCAGTAATAGTGATTGGACTTTCTTGACTGATGACAGTAATATCGAACAAACCTTAGAAAAACTTTATCAAACATTTTCCAACAATATAAAATCTTATGTACCATCGTATGCACCAAAACACAGAACATATCCAATTTGGTTCTCCACGGACCTTATATTACTGCTCAAACAAAAAAAAACAGTTACACAAAATTTTTAAACTTACTCACCTAATCGATGACTACTCAAACTTTTCAGCAACAAGAAAAAAATGTAAAATACTATCCAAACTGTTCTATAAAGTACACACCACCTCCATTGAGAAAAATGCACTGGAGACAAAAAACCTGTGGAATTTTATCAAAAAATTAAACAATGAAAGCTCAGACTTCCCCCCTACAATGCACTATGATGGCAAAATAGCTAATAGCACCATCGACATTGTTAATTGTTTGCGGATCATTTCCAAAGCGTATACGAAGACGAAATATCTGAAAATAAAATACCATCATATACATATCATAACACGTTACATTTACAGAACTACCACATTTCACGGGAATCCTTCCTAAATAAAATACTTTCCCTTGACCCCAACAAATCTGCAGGCTCAGATAACATTCCGCCAATATTTTTTAAACAATGCGCATCTGCAATATCAAGTCCACTTACCATATTATTTAACAATTTACTTTCTTCTGGACATTTTACAACTCGCTGGAAATTATATAACTAGTTATATTACCCCAATTTTCAAAAAAGGTGATGACACAGACATAAAAAACTATCGTCCTATATGTATACAATCAGCACTCCCAAAATTTTTTGAATCCCTTGTTCTCGACTTAATTTATCCATCAATACTCAAAGTAATTGATAAAAAACAACACGGGTTCGTCAGTGGAAGATCAACTACTACTAATCTATTACTTTACCAAAACTATATTACGGAATCCTTCACGAATAAAAAACAAGTTGACAGTATCTATACAGACTTTTCAAAAGCTTTCGATAAAGTATCCCATAAATTATTACTTAGTAAATTATATGCACTAGGACTGAGAGGCAACATGTTGGATTGGTTTTCAAGTTACTTATCTAACAGAATCTTGTTCGTCAAAATTGAGTCTTTAAAATCTTAGGTACTTAATGCAACTAGTGGTCAGCCGCAAGGAAGTCATCTCGGTCCCATTTTATTCCTAATATTCATTAATGACATAATAACTTGTTTCGACGATGTAGAAGTTCTACTTTTTGCCGATGATATTAAACTATACAAAGAAATATCCAATATTAGCGACTGCATAATCTTACAGTTAAACATCGATAAATTACATAATTGGTGTATCGCTAATAACTTATTTCTCAACGTTGATAAATGCAAGACATTGACATTTTGTCGAATCAAAACTACGCTATAGATAACAAAATCTTGGAAAAAGTCAACGAAATTAGTGATCTCGGAGTTTTGTTTGATACAAAATTAAATTTTGTAAATCACATACAACAAATAACTAATAAAGGTATGAAGACATTGGGATTTATAATTAGAACTATCAAAGACTTTGACTCGCTGGAAGTTATAAAAATCGTATATTTGTCACTAGCTCGCAGCATATTAGAATACAATTCAATAGTGTGGTCCCCATACTATATCATTCATATAAAAAATATTGAACGCGTGCAGCGCAAATTTTTACGTTTTATTAACTTCAAACTACACATACCAATACAACACATAAACTATACATTCTTGCTAAATACACTCAAAATACATACTTTAGAAAACAGAAGAAAAATAACAGACTTAACTTTTTTATTTAAAATTATTTATTGTGTATTAGACTGCTGTGAACTCCTGCAACTAATCAATTTCAAAGTACCTCATCGACAAACTCGGAAAAATATGTTATTCTGTAACAATAATTCTGGGACGAACTCCCAAATGCATGCACCCATTTCTCGTCTACATATACTTGGAAATAAATTCACCTCTGCTATAGATATATTTAACATAAGTTTACCCATGTTTAAAAGATACCTGAACGATATTTTTATGTTGCAACAATTATAAGAGCATCGCATAAGAGCTATTGTTTAATTATTATTTTTTTTATATATATTATCATTGTACTCATCTACAATCCAAAAACCTGTTACTCTTTTTTTTCTTTCTATGTATCGTATATTATATTATCTATTATGCAATTTCATACATTTTTACATCATCCGAAATATAAAAACACAATGATTTTTTTTCACAATGTCATGCACTCATATTATAGGAGTATTATATTACGCAATTGTGTATTATGTATCATGTAGATCAGGCTATTAGTATTTTTATTTAAAAAAAGTAGTATCTCCAAATTAAAAACCTTTCCCTTTGCAACTTCTCTGTGGCATGCACTTATACATTATTATACCTTCATATATATTATAAATATGTTACACTTATATACCAACTATGCATCATGTTATTTTTTACACATAAACATTTAAATGTTAAAATATGTAAAAGCCCTTTGGGGTGTTAATGAATAAATAAATAAAAATAAAATAAAATAAATTAAACTATTTTCACGTACATTTTACTGAAATAATTATTGCTATCGGTTGGAACACCAATTTAATGGAATCGGTAAAATGATGACTAATCAGATTTACAACCGACCATCATCAGATGGTTCCACGAATAAAGAAAATAATATCTCCGGATATAATTAACAAATCATAGAAGACGGAACCAACTAATCACATGTTACTACCGTGGCGTCGCTAAAATACTTTTCAGGGAAGCTAATTCTGTATGTTGTTTTTGTGTTTAGATTGTTGAACAGGTTTCATATAGTGAGGTAGGTAATGTAAACCATACAATAAAATAATTATGTAACATATTGTACTTGTATTTAAACAGTTACAGAAAACTGTGTTACAGAAACTGAAAAAAAGAACTCAATTTTTGTCATGATTATTTTGATAAATCCGATGAAAAGATTTTCTAATCATTTTCTAACGTAAGGCCCAGCTGCTACCGTTGTCCTTTTCTTTTCTATGTCTTTTCGGTTTCATATTTCGATTTGAGAGTTGTTTATATTATATTCAATGATGAATAATATACTACAATGAGGTTTATAAGCTTCAATAAGTAATAAAAAAAAAATAAAAACTGTTGTAACTTTTTCCCACTTTCAATAAAAAAAATGTCTGCAGCGGCTTTGTCTTTATCAGTGGCTTTGGACCGCAATACTAAACCCTATTTGAAAAATATGTTTTTTTAATAGGTACTATAATATTGAACGAATTTGTATGCATTTCAAACTATTGCACGCGATTGCGTGTGTTGGTATTTATTTTATTTTGATTCAACGCTCTTCAACAGTTCAATTGCCCAGAGCGGGTAGAAATACGGATTGGAAAACGAAAGATTTTGTGAAGCGGATGTAAGGGGTATGATATTAAGAAAGGGGAGAGGAATGAAGGATGTATTACGAAAATAAAACAAATTTGAAGCAAATACACATTATTCCAAAAATATCTTTTTTAATTATGAATCTTTAAATATCTCTGTATTTTTCATTTGCAACTCACCTGGTTAAAAACCTGCGGCGTCTGAGACCATACTCAATGCTCTTACGTATGTACAAAGTAGTTATGTGGCCGAAGCAAGGTATTTATTCCTAAATCTTATTTTTAATATAAAAATAATCATAACATTGCATTTCTGCAGCGCAGTTATGTGACATTGTACCTCTGGTGCGCTTTAAAACGTGTGAGACTTAATATTTTGAAACGTGATTTTGGAACCTTATTCAGGGGTAAGGTTCTTGAAATTACTCCCTTACTTACAAAGTTTATGAAATAAATTTACAAAACCCTGCCTAAAGTACAATCTTTGTGAGACAATCTCATTTTATATTCTCAACATAATCTGTCAAAAATTTATATTTATCAATTGTATATTAATTTACAGTAACCACAGAGAGTTTCTTTGTTGACCTTTGGCATGAAAGTCCCAGAAAGCTTTTATAGGGTTTTCGAAAGAACGTGACATAAGATCATAACATATAACTCTGCTCCAGACTTTTAAAATGTTTTATTTGTTTTGACTTCCCGGCTCATAAAAGCATTAAATTTTTCTATTCTCAGAATACCATCTGAGTTGGGGTCATCCTTTTCAAATGTGAAATCGTGGACGGAGTTTTATCTTTTCACAAATTCTCCGAAAGGATGCCACTCCGGTAAATTAATGACCCAGAAATGGTTTAGATTTGCGTAGTATGTTTAATGTTTAAGTGTAAAAAATTAAATTAACCTACTTGAAAAAAGTATAAAGGTCATGAGCGTTTTAGTCCAAAATAAATTATGTACGTCTCCATATTCTGACAAAATTTTAACCAGATTACGTAAGTAAATATGCCCGAAAACTTTTTTTACAAATAATGATAGTTACTTGAGAGTTCAATTTTTCATTCACTAGTATATTTTGTTTGAAATTGTGGGTTCTTTAGTTGGCATAGTTATCATATAATGTTGTCGCGTTACTATCTTGTTACTATTAAATATATTCACATATATCCAGCCACGTATTACTTCTGGTGTCCTCTCTAATCGGAGGTTGGCTATCATAATACTTTAGCTTTGAACAGACTGCAACCAGAACAACAAAGAAAATTTAATTTTAATTTTTAGAAAAAGGTATGGTTATTTACCAAAATTTCCAAGGTTTCCAACAAAATAGTTTGGGTGTATAAAGTTAATCAGTTTATTTATCGTTTAAATAATATTCCACCATAAAGTAACTACTTGTCTAAGTACGAGTAAAATACATCTCGGTCAACAAAGGAAGTTGTTCTCCAGTCATTGTATTTTTACAAACAAAATTCCGACAATATTCCTTAAGTATGTAATGGATCTGAGTAATGCATCTGTGTAACTTGTCACTTGTCGCCTGGGCAACTTCTTACCTCCTAAGTTCCGTGTAACCTTGGCAGGTGTCGATTATAGAATTACATCTATTTCTAAAGGATGTATATTTCCCTAGGCAGTGCTCAGTTAAGGATACTTTTCGTATACTTAAACATGCGTTAACATACCCGGTTTAAAATCTTCAAATCATCAAGATAAGGGAAAAAATAAATCAATAAATTGTGTTATTTATTCATGCAAATACACAAAAATGTTAAAATATATATATTTATGTTGGGGGGAACATACATGCTAGCACGTGTCATTTTTTACAGTTTGACACCTGTCTCAAAAACGTGCAAGCACCCTCAAAACCGTGACGTGAAGGTACAATGTTCTGGTGTTTCATTTAACCATGGAAAACGTTTATTTAAAAAATCTATTATTGCAACTATTAGAGTACTTGGTGGAACTTCATCGTAATGAGTATAATGAATCCAATTTAAAACTATATTCCACTTGTTCACTTGAAGAAGACGGATTTTTTTTAACAATTTGTTTCATCACGCTCAATCCGTTGAATTTTTTACTCGAGATAACATTACGTAAGCTAATTTTAATAAAGCCATTCGAATAAGTAGGTTGCGATATAACGCCTCATTTTCGTCAGTATCGGTATCAGTGCCTAAAAATAAATTTATAATTAATAACAAATAAACGACATCAAAACGAAATGACAAAGATGGATGTCTTAGAGCGTGGGTAATACAAAAATAAGGTTTGTTCTATTTGAATATGCACATCGTTTGATCCATAAACTATAGAAAAGGGACATCTTCAACAAAACAAAACGTGTAGATATCATTCAAAAGAGAACATGTCTTTATCGTGAAGAAAGTTGTTGCTGATGCAGATTTCATTTTATCAATGATACAGAATCGTGCTTTTCATTTCGCTGAAGATTTCAATACGCTTTACGATCCATTTTGACTGAAATGAATATTTTACAGAGATGCATATATTTAATAAGATGAAGTCTGTATTATAAACTTATTTTTTCAACACGTGGTCTATGGATTACAATATTTATGGATTATCAGTTCCTTATAACGTTCGCCTTGTCTCAAGGAATGGAACAACGCGACAAAGCAGCTTCCATGGAAGTTTGTGGTATGAACGTTAGGCGTATTCGAAATTTCCGAGTATATTATTTTTGAATTTTAGCGCTAGGAATATTCATGAAATTTGAGCGGTATACATTATTTAAATTCCGTCCTTAATTCATTTTGCAGTCTTGTAACACTTAGAATTAATTACCGAATCATGACACTCTCGCATTATTTATGTGTTTAAATGTGTTACTCTCTCGCGTTATCAAGTTTAATAACGGCGCTAAGTTAAACTAAGTTGTATTTATTTATTGCCTTTATTGTTTTCTTAAACACGCACGCCCTGTGATATTAATTAAGTAAAATACTGCTATTTTATTTGACATCTTTACGCGTTGTAGCACGTTCGAAATGAAGAATTATGACTTATTGCAAGGAAATAACGAACACAGCGTTAGCAATCAAATACATTGTTTTGATCGATGGTGTTAGTCAGTGAAGAACTTTCTGTACTACCCGACTTCACCCATATTTTTTTATATGTAACTAAGAATATGGTGCCTTGTCTTGTTTTTGTGAGTTAAAATGTTTATTTCAAGACTCTGCAGCTAATTAGGGAAGTTAAAATGGTGCATGAAAAAAGTTATGTATATTGACCTAGAAAATCCACACCAAAAAGCAGTGAAAATATGAAACTAACAATTTGAATCTTTGCATCTTTATATACGCAGATTTTGTACTTTATTTGAATAAACTGCGAACTAATACGTAACAGAGAACCTATTTCATACGATTAAATTATAAAAAACCTGCTGTGATTTAAAAACGATATACTCATTCCATTGAAATAAATCAGTTATTTTTTCATTATCTGCTTAACTCAAATGTTTTGTTAACAAGTGTATGCAGTTTCTATGGAGGTAAGAACTAATTGAATACGAATGAGATATTCTTCATTCGTATCACGTAGTGCCGGAAAGGTTGGAGTTTTTTTCCATTCGTTTTCTTAACCTAAATAGATGAGATTTGTAAAGGGCAATCAAATAGGTCCAGGTATATTGAAAAGGTCTTTCTTTCAGTACCAGGCGCTATACACATATTACGATCGTATCCAGTGAAAGTTTCGTACTGTAAAACTGCGAAGACAAATAGAAGATAGAGAAATAAAAAGAAAACTGAATCCACAGATTCACAAATTTCTATTTTATTTTGTCCTGGATTAAAATGAATAGGGGGTATTCTGTGCCAGCTGAGGGATTCGAATTGAGTTTTCGGACTGCTAACTGTCCGCCGTGAACAACTCTTAACTAATTAACGTCGTTAACCCTTTAATCATCGAATTAATGATATCTCTATTAATAACTTTGCGGTGTATAATCCACGAATTTCATTTCGAGTATTTTGTCATAAATATCTAATGATATATATATATTTTTTATTAAAAATTAAAATTCAATTTTGGAATAACTTATTGAAGCTTATAAAGCTCCTTTTAATATATTTTTAATCATTAAAGTTAACACTAACATCTCTCAAAATTAAACATGATTTTTTTATATAAAGGTAGCAACCAAAAATATATGGCTAGTAATTGAAGGTGATATTGACAGTTCTTAGAAATCGAAGTAAAAATCACAGCACGGATTGTGTGATATAAGATTTCTTTACTAACGTCGCTACTTACCCCTTCGGGGATGCATGAATGAGAATTATAAATTTTCCGAAGACGAACTCGCTTATATATTTTTAACTTCAAAAAACTTTTTTTTTTAACCATACAAATATAAATCTCAAATTGAAGGCAAACATAGCAAACTTGTCAGAAAGTCAGTAAAGTGTTAAACGAAACAATTTTTATGGCAACGGATGTAACGGATCCTATAAACTTCTTTTCTCACCCTAAAAGCTACCAAGAGAGTAGAAGCTTTCATCAGCCGGCCTTAAAAGCTTTCACAATACTGAAATAAATACCTAAAAAAAGTTTGGGTACGGACGATTTGTGGATCCTGTGAAAAGATTCCCGCGTGCAAGAGGAATATAAAACGTTTTTACGAAGATCATTCTTTTATGCACAATGGAGAACAGTAAAATCCAGAATTGGGTAGATTTATTTTGCCAATCTATACAATATCATACCTATTTTCAGTAATAACTTTTACCAATTTTATTTGCATGGTTCAGATTTGCATTACGTGTATTGACCCTATATACTTAACCCAACCTTACCTATTTATGTAAGCAAGAACTTTTAAGTAGGTACGAAAATATTGTCGTACGAAAATTTTATTTTATTTCAAGGTATCAAGGAATCGGTGTACTTATAGGTACGTAAGTTGCTACAGAAGACTAGAAAGTAGAGCTTTGTTGCGTTTTCTGCTTTAAAAATGTCAGTTTTGTAATATATTTGACTATTGTGAACCACGACCAAGACTTCTAGTTGTTTCTTCCCGATCACAGAAAGGTTGATTTCATCACATATGGTTCATTTTTTATATTTTCGTACTTGTAGCATGAAGGGTTTATGCAATACAATATAACACGATTTCAACCTGAACGTTTTGTTTTTGTATGGTATGCAATAAAAATGAGTGCTAAAAAATCTTACCAAAATGGGAAAAATATAATCAGTACCAGCTCGTATTTCATATTTTATTTTAAGTAAAAAGCCTTTTTGAAAAGAATCTGATTTAATCATGAATGTAAAATATTTCTATTATGATAAGTTATCTTATCTAAATATTACAAAAAACATTAAAGTGTAGCCCTTTTCGCACTTATCGGCGGCAATGGAAGAGATTATACGTTATATATTATTAAAGTTTACGCCATTACTCCGAAATTTAATCACTTTTAAAAAATACCTTTGGAACTTTTCATGCATTATAAAAGGATGTTGAGTAAACAGATCATTAAAATTATTAAGTTAAAATGAAAAAAAAATCAGCTATCAAAACATAGTTTGTAATATTGTTATTATTATTTATATTACAGTTGCAAATAATTATTGTTAAACAGATCTCTCATAAAGTATCTTTATAGGCAGTCTACAGCAAGAAGCAACTTCCATGAATTGCACTGCTTGAACTTAAGACAATATTAATAACTACCCGATAACACCAGCGACACAATGGGAATAGGACGCGTGAACAACGGAAGACTTCAGTAGAATATAACTATAGACTACAGATATTGTATAAATTTAATTTGAACGGCAGTTTATGAAAGCTCTTCCGCGTGCTTCCCATTCGTCTTAAATGTTCAAATTATACGTGACAAAATTGTGCATTGCATAATATTTAGTTACGCGACGAAATGAACAAGTAATTTCCAATTTGAATACAGCAACTGAAGAAAATTTGCATATCAGATATAAAAAAGGTAATAAAAAAATGCATGAATTCATAATAGCAAAACGTACGTACTTTTAGTACGGATCTAAAAAAATGTGTTATTTTTCTGGAATAATATATGTAAACTTATTAAAACTAAAATGTTTAGTTTATTTATTGTGTTCAAGGAACTCCATTTAAAATAAACCGTTTTTAAACTAAATAATAACGATAAATGTATTTAAAAATATACTTAGTATTCACCACTTTATAAATATACATTGATATCTATATGTTTGGAAAGCGATGCTTTCATCATCAGGAACATATGAATACTATTCATATATTAATATGAACGACACACATGAATACTATTCATATATTAATATAATTGAAACGATTAATATAATTGACTGACGATGAAAGCATCGATTTCGGAACATGTAGATATTAATGTAAATATATAAAGTGGTGAATACTAAGTATATTTTAAAATTAATTTATTAATAATAACGCCACGAAGTGAATACCAATCGTTTGAAGAAATTGTAAATAATAAAAGTTATTATTAAAATTAAAATCGACAATTGTCATTAGATATATGATGAAAACTTGCTGCGTATTTAAAAAAATAAGAATTTATAATCGTGAAATTATTGATGTACCTACTCTACTCATACAGAATAACGACAACAGCAAGAGAATTTCTTGGACACGAATATAAAAATGCGAAGTCCCCTCTTACCCCGCAATAGTCCTACGATACAGTACACCACACAAGCAAGAATCTATTTAAAAAGAGTTGCGTGAATATGATAAAATATTTATTTTGAATGCTCAGTTACTTTGCGTTTATTTTTTAATATTTATTTTTTTATTTAAAAACGTTCATGTGATTTGTATATATATTTTTTCCGTTTTACTCACTCAATTTTCGTTGAATCGCACAACTTTATGATGTGAAGCTTGATATTGAAATCCAAGGGTTTTCTCAAATTTGATATTCATAAACGTGTTAAAGAGTTGTCCCCCTGCGGTAGCACCTGTGCCCTGAATTCCTTTCAAAAAGCTTGTAAAATATACATTTCGGATTTTCTTTTGCCGAAGGGTTAGATTTTCATTTTCCCTTTTCTAATCTAGAAGACTTCGAAAAGAAAACATTTCTACCACGCTTCATTCAGCACAACCTATTTCGTAATCTAGAATTGTGGAGGTAGCTAAAAAATAACGCTTTTAAGAAGAAAACTAACTAGTATAAAGATTTGTAAATGTATTAATTTTTCAAGTAATGTGACAGCTGTGATGTTATTTACGAATGCTATCTATTTTAAACCATTCAATAAAATCACCCAAATCTTAGTACGGCTAAACAGTCAATCTCACACAATTACTTTGCATTTGCATCCATTCTCGTTCTAAAATTCCTGCACAGAACTTCCTTTATCAAGTCCCCACCAATCACTTCCAGTTCCACTTAGACTTGTTTGTTGTCGAGGATTTAAATGAGATTCAAATGAAGTTAAGAAAGTGTATCGATAATTTCAGTCGTAGTTTAGCGTACAGAATATAGTTTCAATGTGAAGTAAACCTTTTCACATTTGTTGTATTTTTTTTTTAAATATGAAGATGTGGCTTAGCAGCTGCCCAAAATTATTGGTAAGGTACTTATAAAGTAATGGTGTAAATTTAGTGCTGTAATGCACGAACATGATGTTGCGATGCTCTAAATGTGCTTTACTAATCCAGCAATAAAGTTGCAAATTGAAATGCTTATTCTGGAATCTTCACTAAACCAGATTAAATATTATAAAAATATATCATAATATACATTAAATTCAAGAACAAGTATTACATCTTGAAGAAAAAGACACTTCAAATACAACTCAAAAGTACAAGATTATATTAAAATTGACAAATTAGACATTCTACCAAAATACCCTACTATTAAATTCCTCGAAAACATTAAAAGTGCAATAAAAACACGCAAATCCCCAATCTTCGAAGACAAATCATATCAAAAAGTGAAATTGTTAACAAAAAATTTAAAAGCCCCTAAATTATATGATTTCTTGAAAATCCATAAAAGTGATAACCCAATTAGGCCAGTCGTGTCAAATTTCAATTCCCCGAATTTCAAATTAGCTTCACAAATAACTAATATATTTAATCATTCCGAGAATTTTAACCAAAATACAATATTAAGAATTTCTGTACTCTGACTGATGATTTAAAAAACCTACATATTCCTAAGAGTGCCGAATTAGTTTCATTCGATGTTGTTAACCTCTTTCCCAATATCGCCGTAATGGAAAGTAAATATACATTTTCTAAACTATTAAAAAATTTACTGACCTTTTTAACAATCGTCTAAATCAGAACTATTTTCAATATAATCAGGTTTTCTATCAATAAAAAGAAGGCTTGGCCATGCCCCCCCTACATATCTCCTTATTATCTTCATGGACAACTCAGAGAATAATATTGTAAACTGTAAATCTCCATTATGAAATAATGTGCTGTTATTAAAAAGATATGCTGATGATGTTTTGTGCATACGGTCAGGTACAGAGCGCCAATTTAACTCCTTTCTCCTACTAATAAACCCCTCCCATAAGCAAATTAAATTAACCATGGAAATAAGAATATAACCCTACCTTAATTTTTCTACACCCTGCGGCATTAGTTATAAACAATAAAATAGATTTTAAAATTTACAGTAAACCCACTTGTACTGACATAAACATTTATAACACCTTTAACCACCCCACCTCCTACAAACAGTTAAACAAATACTAAATTTTCATTAGAATTATCCATAATGAAACAAATCGCAATCAATAACGGTTCTCATTAAAACTCAGTCAATAACATCTCAAATACTTAAATATACGCCATCTACACCGATACTATACTTCAACCTCAAGACTTGTTAATATTATCCTCCATTTAAAATCCCATATTATTGGCTGCTATCCTTATGATGATTGCAAAGTTCTTCCAAACCCAATTGCAATCGGAATAGAGTCTCGGATATACCTACCCGATTTTTATTTATATGAGACATCTATTGACTTATTTTACAAGCCTGGAAAGAAATATTTTTTTTTATTCCTTATTGAAGTTTGTACCCCTCATTGTAATATTTAATAATTGAAGAAGATAATATTAACACATCCCAAAAGAAACACGAATCCGAAAAAAAATAACAGAAAAATAAAAAAGATTTCAGTCGCATCTGGGACTCGAACCCGGGACCTCTGCCTATCCGGGGCAACCGCTTAACCAACTTCGCTAATGAGACCAGTTCAATTTACGTCATCTACACCGATATCATACTTCAAGTTCAAGACTTGTTAATATTATCCTCCATTTTAAATCCCATATGATCCCTTATGATGATTGTCAAAAACATTTCCCCTAATAATAATACATAATAATAATCAACCGTACCAATGGAGTAGAATCTTGTATATCAATAATTTCTTTCAATTAAGCATTAAAAACCTTCAATCAGTTATAAAACCAGCATTTTACGCGTACAATAGTATAGGTAAATTTTTAATTAATGGTAAAGATAAAGAATATTTGTTTGGTCACTCGGGCATTTGTTCACTTCAATGGATCGATTGCCTGCGTTTTATGTAGGCAGAACGTCGCGTAACGTTAATATCAGGGTAAAAGAACACTTAAAATGTCTTAATAATAATGGGTTCTCGGAATTTGCAAACCACCTCTTAGAAACAGACCACACATAGAATTGGAAAAGAAATAAGACTAGATAACAGAAGCATTAGGTATAAGGAAAGTCAAAAAACAAATAGTAGACTCATTAATAATCAAATAAATTTAAATAAAAGTCCTATACATAAATTATTCACAATCAACAAAGTATACTCTTCCCTGTCCCCTACCTGTTTCCCCCAACCCACCTCCACCCGCCCGTCTGTGTCAACCTATAACACATGTGTATCATAGTTTATTAGTATACTACCCTGAAGAAGCTACGATGGTAGCGAAACTCGGTCAGCAAGAAGTATATAAAGAGTAAAAGTGATCTAAACAAAGTTATTGCTTTATTTAAAAAAAATGTATAATGTCACACAAGAAAGTTACCGCTTTATATGAAAATAAATAATATTAGTTGCTCTACGTCCCGAAATAGATTTCACTAAGATTTGTTTATATTTTGTTATATCCAATAATAACGGATTTAAAAAAAAGTTGTTTTCAATCACACGATTAAATTAATATCTGTCGAAAATGTGTATATTTAGAGAGGCACACGAAAACGTACAGAAACTGGTTCCCCATAGCAAGAATCCGATATCCGGAGTGTCTATGGAATCATTCGAAGCGGGTGGTTCCATCTGTTATCCACTTCAGCCGGGCCCGGGCCACTGGATATTACTTTTCATCGCGAGGTGGAAATATCGACTTTCCCGGTGAGCAAAATTGTTTTATGTGTACCGAATATCAAGCCAGCCGTAATTCGAAGTGATATACCTGCCACCATTGGTTCATAATACATAAGATGACCTCACCATAAAAACGGGCCCCCTAGACTTGATCGAATTCTCGACGTTTAAAATATAAATTCACACAATTTCATAAACGTAGAAGAATCAAGGGTGATCCTTTGGGGATAATATTAAAAAAGGAAATGAATAAGATGTATAAAAAATCTGCAAAAATTGGTTTTCAAAGAGCGTAAATTTTGTAAAACCTTGATGTTTACCTGAGAATACGATTTAATTTTGATGTCATTATCTCGGAAATAAGTAGTATTTTCTTAAATAGTGTTCTTCTTGAAAGAAGCGTTTTTTTTCTAAAGCACCGAAGAATCAACATTACATCCAGTTCTGACGGTGCTCTTTTATAAAAAAAAAATCTATTTAAATAAATATGGGCGTTGCGTTAGAATTGAACCTGCAATCTTATAATAAAATTCGCCGACCGGCAAGCAAACCCAATTTATGCCTGCATCTGTATATAAAACGAATTTATTACATTGAAAAACCTCTAAGAACCTTTTCTTAAAACTTCTAAAAATAAAACTTCTACCATCATTATTATAAGCGGAAGATTTACTTGCGTAATGATGTACGACTTGGCTAGCAGAAGAAGCAAACCCACTACCCCCGGGTGGGAATCCTTTGCCTTTGTCTATTCAACTACTAGCCGGTCGTTGTGTGGTCATGATTGTGATGCTAGTTCTTAGATCTATATCGATTAAGCCAATCTCGTTTTCATTATGTCAATGTTTATAGACGATAAAAGTTCCTCTGAGGGGGTAATCTGTTTCGGCTACAGAAAATATTTCGGCCAGAATCTCACTTTACCCTGGAAGTTAACTTGACGTTCATCCGATTGAACTTTTGCATTTATAGCACAGTGTAGATTTTATTTGGTATATATTGAGCGTGATCGAGGGTTGGAATGAGAAATTGGAGTGGTGTTTAAAGTTTAAACAAATTGATTTGGACTATTTAGGGGATTACTTAGTTTTACTTAACCTGTTTATATTGATTTAAAAGAATTTTAAGCCATTTAGGCAATGTGCTACGTTTACAAAATTTAGTGAGTACATCGAAGATAAAAAAAATAACGTGATGCAAAGTCACTATACTAAAAAGATGTTATTATTATTACAAATTTTTGGTTTTATTACGATGTATAAGGAAAGGCATAATTATTCTTTGCCTCCAAAGCGGGGATGACTGTAGGCTCTACAAGCCCGTTATTGCATTCTTCGAGTTTCGACCGGACCTCTACTGATGCATTCTTCTAGGTTTCACTTAGGGTTGGTATTTGGATATGAGGCAACATTCCCCTTACGATTATTCGGCGCGCGTGGCAATAATAATTATATACACACTGTGTGATAGTGATGAATAATCTATCTAATCTATCTAAAGAAGTCTAGAAGAAAATTATCTATTATTAATTTATTTATTCACGCTTAGAAGGCTTTTACATATTGATAGATTTATTATATAGTTATATAAAGGAATATAATAATATAGCACATACAATAATAATTATAGTCTAAAAGAAGAAAGTAGGCACTATATAAGTGAGCAGTTTTTAATTTTTTTTTATGTGAAATTACCCAATTGGAGAATGTTGTGAGATTGATCGTAGTGGGGAGGGGAGGGAGACAGGGAAATAGAAGGTGGGGTGTTTCGATAGCTCTGAAATAATCCCAATTCCGGAACTGGCGGCGAAGTTAATCTGGAGAACGAGATGAGAAAAAAATGTGAAAGAAGGAGTGAAGAGAACGAGAGGATGCCACGGAAATTGAATAAGCCTACCTTGTTCGTGGATATCCTTAGCACTTAAATTAACCTCACTGAAACTTCACTAATCCAGAATTGCCAAGCTGCTCTGATGTCGCGGCGGTGAACTCCCTTGTCATCCCACGATGATCCTTGAGATCGAACTGAATCTGGCAATATCTCCTTCCAGTGACAATAAGAATCGGATCAGGTAGGGAGAGTCGGGGATGTCAACTATGTGACAATTATGCAACTGCAGGTTTTACAAAAGAGTATAACAAGTGACGGTATACAAAAGAGTATACATAATATAATAACATAAGTATAAAATAAGTGAGAAGGTAGAGACTATGTAAGTAACTAGTTGTGTAATAGGCGCAATGGGTGTGTAATAGGTTTATAATTATTATGATGTTGTAAAACATGAACAGTTGTAAAGCATGTTTACAATACACTGAACATTTATTACGCCCGATTGTGTGTTTTATAGAAACATAACATAATAAATACAACGGTAATAAAAAGCTCAAACGAAAGATATTAATAAATTTAATAAAAACATTCAAATAAACTGATTTTTAGCCTAGACACAGTGATGTAACGGTAAATATCAATTGAACTATATAATATAACTACATATAATAATAGAGGTAGAAGTAGGGGTAGAGGTAGAGGTAGGAATATAGGTAGAGGTGGAGGTAGAGATAGAGTTAGAGATAGGGGTTGTGGTAGGGGTAGGGGTAGGGTAGGGGCAGAGGTAGGGGTAGGGGCATCACAACCCCCGTAACACCGGGTACTTCAGCTAGTTTATAAAAATAAAAATAATTTGTTTAACCCACTACTTTAATAAATAAATATCTACATGTTTCGAAACTTCAGAAATAAGAAAAGTGCTAATAATTACTTATTATTAATAACGAAATGTTTAAAAAAAAGCCAACTCTTAAATTTATTTTCACATAAATATTTATTGTTATTTTTGTTGTTTCTTGATTTTCTTTGAATTTCTAGTTTCTAATAAATTTTTTTTAATAAATATTTAAAAAAAATCTTGTTTACTTTATACAATTATTTTTTATATTAATGCCTATTTATTTACTTTCTCTCAACAATATTGTTATTTTTCTCTATGTTTACAATTTGTATACATATGCTTATATATCATTCTTATCAGTATATATTGTATCCCGACGAAGGAACCATTGGTTTCGAAGCATGTAAATAAATATTTATGAATTCAAATATTGGTTAAAAAAAAAACAAAAATTATTATTGAAAATAAAATGATGTCACAAAGTGAATTTGCGTTTATTATAGAAGACATTTTACATAGCTTCGAGATTAAGATTTTACATAGCTTCGAGATTAAGATTTTACATAGCTTCGAGATTAAGATTTTAATAACAATGGTACTATAGATTTTTTTAATGAATTTTTACGTTACGAGAGCGCAATAAAAAGGACACGCTATAAAAATACCATTTAGAGGTAAGCTGCGAATAAGCTGCATAATAATGCATGTTCATATAATTTTAACAACTATCCAGCTAAACTTACACATACCCTAATTCCTAATATCGGAAGATCTCCTTCACAACCTTCCCACTGACGAATGCTCTTCATCACGCAAACATCTTACATATTCTACATCCCTTCGTACTTTATCTCCTTGTTTTATGAGCAATATCGGAAAGTAAACCTGTTGCTTCGCACAATGTGTTCAGCGTGCTCATTTCTTTTCTCTTTCATCATCTCTCTCCCATAGTGGAATCTTCAGCAGTATTGTGTACAGTTTCGATCGTCATTATTAAGCTTTGCCATAATAATAATAACAAAGCATTTATATAGCGCAGTTTTGTGTTATTTCACTTCAAGTGCGCTTGTCTCGTATGCGTACAGAAAATAATTGTAAGTAAAAAGAAGCATCAGGGGCTTTCACCACCTCATTAGTAGGTCGAGCCTTCGGTCACTGACTATTGCTACTCTACACATTAAACTGTTTTCATAAATCCATTTCACATTTAGCTTAGCGCCAAAGCCGAAAAACTAAAGGGGTCCTATTGTGGAAGCCTAAATTTGTAAAATTTACTCACATTCCAAACCTAACCTACACTTTTATACGATAAGTTTCCATTATAAATATTTTCAGGGAGAAATGTGTTTGAATGAGATCTGAAAAACGTGCTTTAATTGTTGGAATCTCATCTTTCTAGAAATTATTTAAACAAGAAAAATGAATTTGGTAAAGCAAAATGATATGTATTTGAATCTACCATGCTTCAGGCGGTCCGTGTGTTTTCATAACTTTAATTCATATTCGTAAATTCGTAACATGAATTTATTTGAAATGATAAATTTTAATTTTAATACCAGTGTTTTAGGGAGAAATGTATGAGGTATATTATGCAATCTGAGGAATATTTATATTTCATCAGCATATATGTATACTATTTATAGTACAAGGGTCCTATTTAAACTCTTTTTCAGTCATATGTATCCACTATAATTTCTATTTGAATTTACCAGCTACAAGCAAGAAAATATTATTTTTGTTTTGGGCGTTTTCGCCTGCATTTCCTGATTCGGAAAATTGCAGGGTCCCTAGAGAAAAATACGTCGATATTTCGACGTTTGGAAATTCGTCAATGGTGTAAAAACTACAAGTGATAAGTCGCATTACTTTTGAATCTAGAAATCACATCAATTTTCAAAGCACCCCCCATTTAAAATCGCATACTGATAATGTGTAAGGAACTATGATGCATAAAATTCTTCTTTTCATTAATTATTTGAGATAATTTTATCATCGGATGTTTGAAGTTTTTATAAGTTGCGTTAGGGATAATATTTTAATCTTGAATTTGAATTATTTGATTAAATAAATAAATAATTTCATTATATTATTGCATTCATCATCCACAGTTTTGTAATCGAAAAGCAATAAAATTCGCCTAGCAAAACAATTTGAATAAAGCCAACATCAAAGTTTACACAAAAGGGCAACTTATTCAGTGGAATGGGTTTTATTCAGTATTATTACGTTTATTATCGAACATTTAAAAACTTTCGTACAATAAAGGAAAATTGAATGGACATTAAATTAATGATATTTGAGTTATTGAACTGTACATTGTTAATACGCTTGAATATGTGCTGGATGAAAATAAGGTACATGCGGTGAATGAAAATGAGGCAGGTAAACGAAGTGGAAATAAAACACACACGGCCCGGCAATTTCAATCGCAGTGCTAAATTTTATAGTCAAATAGCTCTGAAGAGTTTAATATAATCTATTGAAAACAGTTTTTTAATGCTTTCGTAAAATACAATTTTACTTTTATCCTGAAAGTTTAACAAATCTTACAATTAGAGGTAAAAGTCGCTATGTATCATACAACTAGTATGACACTTAACCAGTTTTACCTCTGAGGGAACAAAATATTCAAAGGCCGCAGAATTAATAAATCCTGTACCACCCTTCAAAGTTTGCTATTTTCGTAGAATTCTGATTTTGGTTCTCATTTTGAGATTTTTACCAACAAAAGCAGATATTTTTTTAGCTCGATGATGAATTTAATTTTTACATTATTTTTGGGATTTAAATAAAATTGGACGGTGCACGATATTTTATTTTGGTGTTATTAATTGAATCCTTGTCTTTTGTGGCGTTAAACTTCTGGGTGTGCATCTAGATGCAGATCAATCACTCAAATCCAAGATAGTAAGCGCACGTTTCTCTCACCTGCGTCAACTCAAATCAATAAGGAGAAATATTCCAGCTAATGGCACAAAGATGTTGGTAAATTCTTGCGTTGTTTCACGATTTTATTGCAACAGCATATACTCGTATGCATGTCTCCCCAAAATATATACTGACAGACTTCAGTCAGTTTTAAATGCTACAGCAAGGCTGATAACCGGAGTTTCCAAATACTCCCACACATCTCAACATTTGCGGAACCTTCATTGGCTCAAGTGTTCTGAGAGGATCCAGTTCAAATTACGTTGGATGGTCTTTAAGGTGATACACGACATGGCATCACCCTACTTGTTGGAACTGTGCACTCCAATAGATGTCAATACTAGGCAATCATCTCTTCGATCAGCGTCTTCAACGGCCATAGGAAGACTCTCAGTACCTAAACGCAATCCCAATATCAATTTCGGAGAACGAGTTTTTACGGTAGCAGGCCCAACAGCTTGGAACAAACTCCCTTCACATTTGGGAAAAATCGACAGCTCTACTGAATTCAGAGCAAAACTAAAGACTCATCTTTTTAAATTATCGTATCCAGAATAACGACCGCATTGGTTTAATTGTGTTTTCGAGTACTCAGTCCAAATTGATTACTTTTATACCGATTTACCCTCTACCGCCCAGATTACCTTATTTCATTTCAATAACACTTATTACACTTCTACTTTTGAATGCTTTACCACTGACAGCACGAGCAATGATCACAACAGGTATTTATAATACTATAAATAGGTTGTTAAAATAAATGTTAGTTGTAAGACTCTAGTTTTAAGCCATAGTTGTAAGTCATTTTGCAGTATTGTTTATAAAGTATGCACTTGGTCATAAATATGTATTAGTTATAAATATCTACTAGGTTTATATATGTGTTGGGTTTATATTCTAGTCATACCTACTTAAGTCAAAAATAGATAACTTTTAGTTGTAAGTCACTAGCTATAAGTCTTACTTATAAGCCATTAGTAATAAATTTTAGCTGTAAGGTATTGGTTGTACGTCAAGTGATATGTTACATAAATTAATTGTAAAGCGCCCTTGACGTGATTTTCCCACCAAAATAGCGCTATATAAGTAATCCAATTATTATTATTATTATTATTAACGTACATATGTTTGTGGGAGATTGTTCATTGAATATCGCACACAATGAAAGAAAACATAACCCCTATCTAAGGAAGATCCCCGCACATATTTATTTGAAGATGGGGCAACCATGTTGAGAGTAGGACTATTGAAAACCATTCAAGTGGAACGGGAAATAAAATGGCTATTTCCGATAAAAAAAAAGCCTGAAACTCCCGGTACAGTGCACGGCAATCAGCTATCGTTTCCTGTTGTTACTGCCTCGAATACCTGTCATTAGCAAAACCTGAGATCAGCCGGCAAATCGCTTAAATATCGATAAAGCTCCGTATTTGTGTAAAGGAAAATTAATTTGAAGAAAGTATAGCTGTTTTATCAGCAGATAACTTAAATCAACTCGTTAAAGTTAGGAATTTCGTCCTGATATTGATTGACATGACGTAATTAGATGACTATGTTTCGAAAGATCGATAATATTAGGACTCTAATTATTTCTCCTGGGAATTTATCAAATTAGTATTCAAAATACTCATCGATTTTCATTATTTTGTGTACAGTGCGACATAATAATATTGAAATTTAATAAAATGGAATATTTTTCATTACTATGGGAACGCCAAGCTCCTCACTTTGTCTTTGAAGTTTGTTGTTAGAAATCCGCCTAGAAATTTAATTCCGATCACTATTTATTTATTTATTCATTGTTTAAACTTGTTTAAAATTAGTAAACCACTAAACAGTGGAACGATAGAAGTGATTTACTGAGTTCATCGCTGTTTAGCAGAATTTAGAGCTAGGAAGCTCCTGTCCAGCTTATAAGACGTTAATACTCTGTGTTAACAAAAATTATGAATTTCCAAAGTATTTAAATCATATTTCTGTAGATTTATGTCAATTTTGAAACAATTATAACCATATTCATACAGATTTGAGATTATGCTTCATATTCGAGTATGCAAATTTGTTGTAAACAAACATCAACGTCCAAAGGCAAAACGACATAACTACATTTTAAGGTTTTTATTTATAATTCTGATCTGTGAAGTTGGTTTTGTTTTATTTTGATTTAATACCTAATAAATGGTTATTTTGATATACGAGTATATATGTCAGAATAACAACAAAAAAACGCCTCTCCTTGTACCTAATTATCATCCGTAGAAAGCATTAAATAATAAAAATGTTGACATTTTGTTACATAGTTAATGCCCAAGAAATACAAAAAATTACAAATGTTGAAACATAAATTTCTCTTAGAATATGATTCAGAATTATCTCCTTTTAGAAAGAACCATTAGTTTTGGAACAGCGTTTGGTTTAAGTAAAAAATATGCACTTGAACCATTGTCATTTTGTTATAATTTATATTTAATTATCTCTGGGAAAAGAGGTGGAAGGTTCGTTACCGATCTGGGTTATCATCACTACTTCAAATTAAATGATAATTAGGTTATATCAGACATGTATTACATGTTTACAAAAGGGTGTACTTATCTATGGAATCTAATGGCTCAGTTAATTTGTTAGGTGCCTTGGCGTAGCGATAACGTGTGTAGCGTGGGCGGTTTTCCTGACGCCTCTGGAAGCAGTGTGCGGTGCCTGTGGGTGCTGGTGAGAGGGTCTTTTCAAAGGAGTGTCTGGAAATGCTGGTGTGGAACAACCTACTCGAGGAGCATATCTGGGACTAATGGTGCGAGTGCTTGGTCGAGGAGCATATCTGGAGATGCTGGTGCGAGTATTTGGTGGTTTCTGTAAACCCCTGTGGGTTATTGATGGTTAAACTACACTCACTGCGACAATGTTATTATGTTAATTTAGATTACTATCGCGACGCCATTGGCGCGTGTGGCCGCGGGAGCGTGCCTTAACGCACTCGACGTGTTGGGACTCAACTGGTGCGACAACGGCGTGCCGGGAGGTACGTTCCTGTTCGTTGTCCTCGTTTTGGTCTCTAAGGCAGCTTCTTTGAACTCGATTCTAGTTGTCTCATAAAGCGGTGGGTGGGGTGACCATTCTTATTTTAACGACACATAACAACTTACGTTTATTTTCCTTTTAGCCAACTCGGTAATGCCATTTAAAACCCTTCCAATGATTGCAGAGTCCTCAAATTTTGTTTGCTTTATTTTGACCCACTACATTATGTCAATATTAAATTCAATATTATAGCAATAAGTTTTACATTAGATACTTCAATGGATTCTTGGTAATAAGGTGTAATACTTTCACCCATACCCAAACTACCTCGCCATGGTTTTACGGTTTCAAACTACACCCTGGAAAACAGAATGAGCTTTTGAGTCATGTTAAAGCCATAAATAATCGATGAAAAATACTAAACAATACCCATTACGCAGGTACCAAGAGGTGTCAGTCACCCGTCGGCGGTGGACACGTTCAATATATGATCCGATACTCGTGTTCAAAGTGTTCAGTATGGCCGTACGTGAAATGTCATAAAAACATTTGTTATGCCTTGGTTAAAAAATAAACTTTAACTTATGGAGTTACTACGTCAGCTTTGTTTTATGTAGCTTAAGAGTGTTAGGGGTGGGGTGGTGGGGGGGGGGAAACCCTATAGCGGCACACAGCGCCTCATTTTTAATTCCTTAACCTCTTATGCGAAGTATTCGGGCTCTACCAGAATAACAATCTTCCTAATTCCTAGGATATGAGACCTTGTTTTGTGTAACACGGCATTAAATGTTATACACAGCGATTCTCCTCTCGTATATGAAGACAAATATCAACCTGCATCAGAGTTCCGGTATTCCTGCAAAAGTCCTCCGAAGGCTACCAAAGTTCCCCAACATGATGATGGCACTTTGCGTGGATGAATCTTTGGTAGGGGTGATTTTGACAAACTGTACCATATGATGAGTCAATTGGACTGGCAAGAGCCGAGACATTTCATGCTCGTATTAAAGTCACCTTCATTAAAAATGCTGGGTTTCGTCCTACGTACTGCAAGGAATTTCAAAGACACTCAGGTTCTCATAATATTATATAACTCATTAGTAAGGAGTAGGCTTGAGAGTGGGTCGGCGGTTTGGAGACCACATCAGGTCAAGTATTCCCTCATGCTTGAGAGAGTTCAGAAGAAATTTTTGAGATTTCTCTTTCTGAGGGAGTATGGCTACTACCCGTGGCTCTATTCTACCGACTTTCTCTTAGGTAAGCTCGGAATGAACCATCTGCGGGTCAGAAGGGATGTACACATTGTTACACATTTCTGATGTGATCTGATTCGCGGATGGTTCGAAAACTCAGCTATCATGGAGTGCATTCATGTTTATGTTCCCGATGGTTACCTCCGTCACCGACAGCATATACTGTTTTATCTCCCGGCCTGCAGGACCAACTTTCCAATGGTCATGCTGGAGGGGAGGGGAATCTTGCTGTTAAATAGAACCACTTTTTCAAAACGCCACGCGTAATAATAATTACTTATCAGACGTATTTGAAAATGAAAAAAATATAGTTATTATTAAAAAAAAGAAAAAAAAAATTAAACATCAAAGCATTTTTAAAATTCGTCGAAATTTCCAAGCGATACGACATAAAAAGAATTTATAGTGTGTTAAAGAGCTTTATTTTGCAAACGGCGATGATGGTTTTACCTTCACAAAGGAATGAACTCGGTGTAAAGCTCCATCTTTAATTGAACGAAGGTAAAAGTAAGAAAGCTCAACAAAGCTTTTGTATATTTTTACGACAAAATAGACATAATGTGTCACGAGAGGAAGTCGGGCGACGGCAAGCTTTTCGGTGGCATTAATTAAACTTTCATTCCGAGAACTTCCTTCCAAAAGAAGCTTTTGGGCAGAAGGGCAGAAAATTTGTGACAAGTATTTCGAAGAAGAATAATGTTTTTTTATTATTTATTTAGAAGCATTGTAATTAATTAGCCTTTGAAGTCTAAAATACAATTGAATTTTCCCAACGAACAAAAATATTTATAGTGAACAATACGAAAGCAACATGAAAGGGTTTACTTACCTCGTAGTGGGTATAGTCGATGTCCTACATGATTCTAAAATACTGGGTTAGGTAATTTGTCAACTTTCTCCTTTCTTACTCCCCCCACTTTTCTTCCGCAACAAAATATCTGCTGTAGTAAGAGACCTTTCTGTTATATAAAAAAAAAAAAAATTAAATATTACTTTGAAATCACCACTTGATTAATATACACATCAACATGTTTCGAAAGCGAAGCTTTCCTCATCAGGAATATATAGAATACTAAAAAAATTATAGTGTCAAGTATAGACAAATGATAAACATAGAACACAATAACGTAAGAATATACTAATTATAAACATAATTGATTAAAGTAGGTAAATATTAATCAATAATGTTTGTATAACAAATTTATATTAGAAATTAAAAAAGAAATTATTTTTATTAATAATATTAATATGAAAATAAACTCAAGAAATAACTGTTTTAACAAAAAAATTGATTACTAATTATATTTAATTGACTATTAACACTTTTTCTAATTTCCAAAATTTCAAATTTGTCTAATTGTAAATCGATTGTATTTGTATGTAATTTTTTTAAACCTTTATTTATATAAAAAGAATAATTGGTTTCCAAAATACGATTGGTAAATTCAGAATGCTTATTATTACTTACACACCTTAGGTGTTCCTTAACTCTTATATTAAAATTTCTTGAAGTCTTTCCTAACAATGAACTAAATCTATATATAAAAATCAATGTAAGTTTGTATGTTTGTCTTCGATGTTCTCGAAAATTACTCTACCGGTTTCGCTGAAATAGCGCAGTTTGTTTTTATTAGTGCCGGGAAGGTTTAGAAAGTAGTTTGAATGAAATCCAACATGTAAAACTGTTGCTATAACGTTATAAAATTAGTATGAAAAACATTGAACCCGCCATGTTTTATTTAGGTTAGGCCATAGATATGAAACTCTGGTTAGCCACAGATTGCATATTCAAAAGAAGAAGGTTTTTTTGGTAAAATATTTTCAAAATCGAAAACACGAGTAGATAGCTACTTAAGAACTTTATGATTTAGATATATTTTGAAAAAATAAACGTTTGGCCAGGTACACATCACCGAGAATATTATTAAAAAAACTTAGCAGAGGACCTGGGTTCGAGTCCCAGATGCGACTGCAATCTTTTTATTTTCTGTTGTGTTTTTTTCATGTTTTCATTTAGGTTATGTTAATATTATTTTCTAGAATGATTAAATATTAAAAAAAAGGTTTTTAAATCTCAATAAAACTAATTAATAATTAAAAATTGAATATATTCTATAGACTTTTATAAAAAGTCAATAGATGTCTCATATAAATAAAAAATCGGATATTAATCCGAGACACTGTCTAGGTTACAATTGTGTTCGTTGAGAAATTTGTAATCATTATAAAGATAGCTGCCAATAATATGGGATAAAAAATGGAAAATAATATTAACAAATCTTGAATTTGAGATATGATATCGATGAAGATGGCATAAATTGTACTGGTCTCATTAGTAGCTAAGATGGTTAAGCGGTTGCCCCGGATAGGCAGAGGACCTGGGTTCGAGTCCCAGATGCGACTGGAATCTTTTTATTTTCTGTCGTTTTTTTCCGTTTTCATGTTTCATTTAGGTTATGTTAATATTATTTTCTACAATGATTAAATATTAAAAAAATGAGGTTTTTAATAAAAATAATTAATAAAAAATATATTTTCTCCATAACTTGAATGAGACTAGTTCACACTTTGTCTTAGTCATCTAGCCAGATTCCATATAGTCAGCTCGCCTTACTGTGAGATACTCTGGACTATAATTTCTTTGAGTGTCCTATCAATGACAAATTTCCAAACTTTATGCTAGAATTAGTAAAACTTAAAATTAAACTCCCTACCAGTATTTCCTACCTTCTAAGTCACAACTCCCACCAAATTAACAATTTATTAGCAAAATAAATTTATAAAAACGGCATTAAAATTAAGATAAAAAAAACATAAATTTACGCTGTAACTTATCTGCTTCAATTTTATTTGTCCAAATATTATGTCCCGTTTAAAAGTAACTAATTTTAAGAACAATCTGCACTATTAAAAGTAACTAATTTTAAGAACAATCTGCACTATTAAAATCTAACTGATTAAACATGGCCAAGATCGCCCTTAAAAAAAAGAGAAAAAGATTAATTGAAAATAAATTTCGGAGTTGAATTACTTTAGGATGAAATATTATTAAACTAAACACTGTTAGTAAAACTTCATGTAGATACAGTAGAATCGTTTAAGGAGATTCTTGCTTATGCAGTTGTCTACTCTATTGTAGGACTACTTGGGGGTAAGAGGGGTCTGTAGGCGGGTGTTCCAAACTAGTTTAACCAGTTCAATCAGTTCAATCATTATCGTTGTACACAAATACATTCTTTAAAATGATTTGTCTTTGATTTGAAATAACACGCAACCAGTTTCTGCAAAACCGTACCTACGTCAGAGCAGATATTGCAAACGGAATGAAATAAACATATTATTTTGACCATACGATACGAATATTATTAAAATGTGGTTCGGGCAGATGCGAGGGATATACGAGTATATAGGGCAAAGGAGAAACAAATCACGAATAATATATTATCCACCATTATCTTTTTTTCATATGAATATATTTATAACATCATTTTCCTACGTAAAGCAAATAACACATGAACGTTAAATAATTCCAACAAGCACTTAACGATATTAATATCACAACATTAAATTCTCTAAAGACCTCCGAGCGAGTACACAAGGGATCAGGCATAGCCAACTGTTTTGTTATGTGAGCAGGTATTACTGATTTCGACTGCGAATGGGAAGAAGGGCATATTCCACAGTCATGGGATTTTACAGAAGTTTTGAAAATAATTTTTATGTTAATATTACCAGAGTAGAAAAAAAAACTCTGTATCGAAAATATTTTTTTTCTAAATGTTAATGCATAATGATCGATGATTGTTACCTAGAATGTCACGATTGAAATATTTAATGACTTTATTTATGTTTATCTGCTCTATAGTTTTCAAATATTTCTATACGACCATATTCGATGAGGTCCTTTGTTTATAAAATCATCCTACACCTTATTCATATGACCTTAAAGTACCTTAAAGAAAGTACTTTGTCTCCGTGCATTTCTGTATAGAATAACTATATTAGTTTTTAAGAATTAACACGTTAAGGCTTTTCTTATTTTTAATATTTGAATTTGAATGTTATTTCTTCGTGAACTAAATAAATAGCGGACAACTGCTTCAATTGGCAGAGAACCACTTTGAAGAGGATGGAGGCAGTAGCCCAGGAGCAGTTTTTGTCCGACGATTTTCGTAGTCATTTGGAAATTCTCACCCAAGGAAGCCGGAAAATTAAAGTCGATTTATTATTATCTTGGCATTCATATATGGTTGCCTCACTATAAAATCCACAAAAAGTTCCACATAGATTTCTAAGATATGTTAACTATAAACTCGGATTACCTATTCAAACTATAAATTATAATTATTTAATGAAAGAACTAAAATTATTAAAACTCATAGATAGATGACTTGTTTCTAACCTAACTTTTATTTTAATGATATTATAGATAGCCCTGATATAGTCAGCTTAATTAAATTTAATTTTTCAACTAGAACTACTCGATCTAAAATTTTAATCAATTGTTACATTAATTTGAGGACTGAGTCATTCAAAAATTCACTTGTACCTAGACTCCACGCAGAAGGTATTACTTTTTCAGATATAGTAGATATATTCAACTGATCGGAATACAAATACAAAAAGACGATTATTGCATAGAGCCTCAATAATTATTAATAATATATATGTCAAGAGTATAAGAATCAGTGAATGTGAGGAGTGGTTTGTATATTCACCTTTGGAATGGTACTTACACGATGTTAGTCCTGAATTTGTTTGTGAGACAAATTGAATATTTGGTTGTGGTATTTCGTGAAGACTATCTTATCTATGTACCTACTGTGATATGTTTTGCACCTGTGTCACTATTTTAATTTGAATTTTTATAACAAAACTAGTTGATGTGTACCACGCCTTGTTCGGCATTTCGAATATAGTTATGAAGTTGTGAATTCTTGCTTGTCATTAAGGTGCCATAACGTTTCATTCCAAACGTTTATTTTTTCAAAATATATCTAAATCATAAAGTTTTTAAGTAGGTACCTACTGGTGTTTTCTATTTTGAAAATATTCCAAAAAACCTTCTCCTTTTGAATATGCGATCTGTAGCTAACCAGAGTGTTATATCTTCGGGCTAACCTAAATAAAACATGGGGGGTTCAATGTTTTTCATAATAATTTTAAAACGTTATAGCAACAGTTTTACATATTGGATTTCATTCAAACTACTTTCTAAACCTTTCCGTCAATAATAAAAACAAACCAGTGATTTTCGAGAAAATCGAGGACAAACAGACTTATTGAATTTTTTTGGCATTCACTATGTAGTAATTTCTAGACATTTTGTTTGGATTAATTATTAATTGTTTTTGTGTCTAATTCGTAGAACTACATTAATTTTTTTTTAAATTTAGTGTAAATCAAATTTAATAATGTTATTATTAAGATCTGCAAGTATTTTTAGCTGTTATTATTGTAACAGCTGTTTCGGCGTTTAAGGCCATTTTCAAAGTGTGGTTAATCCACATTGCGACGACTTATTTAAATGATTTAATTTACCCCCACTCCTTTAAAATTTAGATGGATGGGTAATGATTTATTATCGGTAAAACCGATTTAGTTAGAAAGCAATTAAAAATTCTGAATTTTGTGAGGTTTTCACATTTATAATGCGTTTTTACTCGTATTTAACTGATAATGTTTTCTTAATTGATTTATTTAAATGTGTTGTATTGTTTTGATAATGTGAACATACTGAGAAGCGGTGAGTATATAATTTTCGTTACTTTATTAATTAATGTTATATTAGGATCATTAATTAGTTCGTTTGTTTATTTCTGATTGTTCAAGTAAATTTAATCTTAGGCCCTTTCTTTCTATATGTAAGGGTTTAGGTTTGTTGTTGTCAAGCGGGACTTGATTATTTACTAAAAGATGTTCTGCGAATTTTGAAGAAGTGATTTTATTTTTATAATATCTTATATGTTCTTTGAATCTAGTTGAGAAAGCTCTTCCCGTCTGCCCTATATAGGTAGCGTTGCAGTCCAAATAGCAAATGTGACCACGCCGTTGCAAATGTGACCACGTCGACTGCAACGCTACCTAAATCAAATTTAATAATAACATTATGAAATTTGATAATAACATTATTAAATTTGATTGGCATTAAATTTAAAAAAAAATTGTTTGGAGGTTTTATTTACTACGTACTTTTGCTACTTTTGATTTTTTAATTTCGCTATCGGTTTCGACACAACTGTGTCATTCACTTACTTTACAATCCCTTTGAATCAAATATTACAAATCCCGATACCCTGACCCTGCAAATGTGGTGAAATTTCATCGAATTGGAATACGAATATGTAACATTATTATTGTGTTAACAATAATGATTGTTATTAATTGTTTTTGTGTTTAATCCGTCGAACTCTATTATTATTATTATTTTTTTTAATTTAATGTAAATTAAATTTAATAATGTTATTATTAAGTTCTGCAAGTAGTTTAGAATTATTTATAGGCAATTTGAAAATGACCTTGAACCCCGAAACAGTAAAAACTAAAATATTTGCAGAACTTAATAATAACATTTTTAAAATTTAATTTACGTTAAATTTCTAAAAAAAAAGCAATGATTGTATCGATTTAAGTACAGCATCATTGGATCACTACTGACAACACGGAAGACGGCCGACAGCCAAGCGCCGGGTGTCGCGCGGCGCGCAGTGGGCTGTCCGCGTTTGTTAGATACGATCGTCGTTGTTCCCAGGAATCGAAGGCAGAACCCATGGCCACACGTTAGCGTTTCCGTCCGGATCATTTCCCTTGAAGGCTCCCGTGCGGAGAATCGCACCTCAAATCGTAGGACAGTCGATGGATGTTAACCAAAAACGGGAGAGTGACCCGCTTCCCAAAAACAAAATGTATATTAAATTTGTTTAACCGGAGGATTCCCCTCTATATCGATCTTCGCTTCACCTTCTGTAAACTATAAATTTAACTTAACGATTACTACTTATTGTAAATACACAGTAAAGAATGCCTTAATTACGTTTTATTTAAACAAGAACAAAAACACGTCCCGATAGCACAAGATGACACAACAAAATCCCCACTTAACCTGAGATGTGTGTTCAGACGTGGCAAATATCCTTTCCGTAAATTGGTTTTCACCAAACAATGGATAC
>JAHDVE020007584.1:0-38681 GCA_022606495.2 Halesus radiatus
TCAACACGTTGATGATGATGGTAAACCTAGACAGAGACGTTTATAAAGATACATTTTTTAAATGTTATGAATGTCAGAAGAAGGATTTTTTAACGTGTATCTTAGGCTGCTCTCTGACGGTCCGGTGAGGAATGAACATTTCACTCGTTACTGGAGAAACTGCACAGAAAAGTCAAGTTTGTTAAAGTAAGGTAACGGTTTGCAACGCAGTCCATTGTGGGACTTTTCTGCGCAGTGTCTCCAGTAGCGAGTGAAATGTTCATTCCTCACCGGACCGTCAGAGAGCAGCCTTACACTTAGGTACTGCCCCTATTTTATATTTCAAGTTCAAAATGTTTGTATTGCTTGTATAAACGTCCACGTTACTCTGTGTGTTACTGGTACAAGTCATGTAATCTGATATTACACATTAATAAAATACTGCTAATAGTCATGATTGTGAGTGCACACTGCCTAGCAGAAACGTGACCTTTGTATCGTGTATCTGTATTACATAATATGTATTATAAATTTATTGTGTTCAAGTTTAATTTGTATAACTCCATTTTTATTTAAAGTTTAAAAAAAAATAATACTTGTTTATGTTCATAATTTGTCTATTCTTACATTATTGTGTTCTATGTTTACCATTTGTCTTTACTTGACAATACTACTTTTTAGTATTCTATATATTCCTAATGAGGAAAGCATCGCTTTCGAAACATGTTGATATGTATATATTAATAATGTGGTGAATACAAAGTAATTTTTAATTAATTTATTATTAGTTAGTTGAAAAAACGGTTTAGTTCTAGAAAAGTTTTGCTGGGTAATTGTTATTACGTATGACGGCTGTTTCGCCTTCCGAAGGCATTATAATACTTGTGTATACGAGTATATTATAATGTACTGAATAATAATATAATGGACATATTGTTTGTACTATCAGTTTTACTCATTTTAATCATGGGAAAGAAATCAGTTTACTTGTCGGAAATAGTAAAAGCTCTCGAATGGGAAGCTCTGGCGTCATGAAATAACTGCCGCTCTTTCTAGGTTAAGTCAACTATTTTTAGTTCGCAACGTCATTTTCACCATAATTAGCACTGACGTCAGAATGAAACGACCTGTTCTACGGCTGGAGCAAAGGTCACGCGACCACCATTTTGGCACCAGCCTAGTTCACTGCCGTCCACATGTGTTTCGCGTGATTTTGACTACGGTGATCAAATTATAAAACATTTATAAATACTCGAACAAAATTTTCGGTATTTGTAAACAAGCCGAACCTTTTTTTTACTTATTTTCTGTTGTACTTAAATTGGTGGCACGCTTATCTTATCTCCCTTATTTTGGTGTCTTCCCCTTGCGTGCTAGGACATCTTTATGTATTATTTCCTTTGTGGTAATTAGGGAAGAGTTCGGTTACAAATAAATCTTATTCTCTACAATAATTCCTCTCTTCGAATCAATAGAATCAATTGTGCAATCGAATCACAGGTTCCACGGGACTCGATGTTTCAAAATCACCGCCACATCTATCGAGAGTTTCTCACATCTCTTCCATAGAAGCTGTTAAAAATAGTAATGAAACCATGAAAAATAATACTAGTAATATGAAAAATAATTCTCGCCGGGCTCGGTCATTACGTCCGCCCCAGCAGTCCGGGGCCCAGGAGTCGGGTTTCACAAATGACCAGTTTCCAGTTGAAACACAATACTCGCCACTGCCTGACCCGGCGGAGCGGCCACGGCAGTTTATCGATCAACTTACCACACTCAAACATGAACTGATAGATCCATCTCATATTTATATTAATCTACCTGGAAATATATAAAAATGAATGTTTGTCTGTCCTCGATTTTCTCGATAATTACTCGATCGGTTTCGCTGAAAATAACACAGTTTGTTCTTATTAGTGCCGGGAAGGTTTAGAGAGTAGTTAGTGAATGAAATACAACATGTAAAACTGTTGCTATAACGTTTTAAAATTAGTACAAAACATTGAACCCGTCATGTTTTATTTGGGTTAGCCCATATATATACAGCTCTGGTTAGCCACAGATTGCATATTCAAAAGAAGAAGGTTTGTTTGGCTAGAATATTTTCGAAATTTAAAACACAAATAGGTAACAACTTAAGAACTTTTTTTATTTAAATATTTTTGAAATGTTTGGAATGAAATAAATTTTTAAAATTAATGTTTTTTTTTCATATGAAGCGGTAACTTGGTGATGTGACATTATAATTTAAAAAATAGTACAATAACTTTGTTTACATCATTTTTATTCGTTATATACTTTTGCCAACCGGGTTTCGCTACTGCCGTAGCTTCGTCAGGGCAGTATAATACTGAACTATGAACTAAGATACACATGTGTTATGGATTGATAAAAGCGGGCGAATGGAGGGCCGAGGGTGGGAGATCAGTAGGTACCTGGCAGGGAATGGCGTGTACTTTGTTTATTGGGAATAATTTAAATATTGGACTTTTATTTAAATTTATTAGGTTATTAATGAGTCTAGTATTAGTGTTTTTGGCTTTCCTTATTTCTAACGCTTCTAAATTATCTAGTCGAATGCCTATTCCATTTTTATACAGTAAACTAATGTTTTTTTGTTTCTTTGCTTAGAGATAGTTACTTTCGCTGTCAAATCAATTATGGCGCCCAAACGACAAGCAATAATTCACAATTTCATAACTTTATTTTTTTTATATCCCGAGCAAGGCCGGGTCCACATAATATGGTATACAGTGTGTTGTGTGCTATGAAAGAATCCATTTAGAGCTTGAGTATATTGTAACTGACCAACAAAACGTTACGAAACACAGTTTGTATGAGAAAACAGTATTCATGTGATAGTCTCTTGATACTCCCTTCTCTATTCAATTACTGTACGTATTCAAACAATCTATAATGAGACATTACAGTCCCATATTAGATATTATATTTCCCTTTAAGGGGATCCACTTCCTAAAATTCGAACGAAATCACGCACTCCTTATGCAGGTGGCGAAAAGGTTAAAATTCCCGTTTAACACCGGCCGCATGTTTCGATTTACGCAATAAAACATCACCAAAATGCGTGTTTTTCATTTTATTTTGTAAAGTTCAGGCATAATTATTACAATGTTTTTCGGTTATATTCTAAGAAACTTAATTTTCCACAATGAACGCAATACGACAATATCGGAAAAGGGGTTCATAAATAGGAGAGTTTGCACTTACATTTTTCTAGGCTTGTAAAAACATGCCCGGTTAATCGAAAGGCCAAGGTGTACTCGTATTATACTTGCAGTATTTGATTAAATCATTTATGATGTTTCTAGGCCACAAAATTTTCAAACCAAAAATACATGATTTTGCATAGCTTCCCACTCCATCGCCCTTAATCCCTCCCTCCTTTAACGTTCTGTCTCTTTCTTTTTTATGTCTTGTTCCATGTTGTTACATGTAAAAGCATATATCTGTCTCTCTGTTCCATTGTTTCGTTTTATATTTTGTCTCCCTCTTTTTGTATATCTCACCTATATAATATATGCTCACTCTATTTATTTTAGTTTAGTTTTAAATTTTACCCTGACGAAGCAACAAAGTGTTTGTTTTATTTAAGAAAGTTCTTTCTTTAACACTCATTATATCTAATTCCTTCAGCATTCTCTTTTTCCTTAAAACGAACTGGAATAGGCCTCCAGGAGACAAGGATAAATTAATTTAGCATTGATTTCAACTGTTTTGTTTTGTTCTTTAATGAACAATAGTCTCTCGGTGCATAAAATGCAAAGCATGGTGGTAATAATTTAATATACAGCCTTGGCACGTGCAAAGAATAAAAAAGCACATGGCATGCACTTGGTCCAATGGGATATATGAGAAGTTGGAGGGCTAAAGTGTGCCCGGCACAGGCGTCAGCTGCCGCGGGAGTGCGTGAGGAAAATACATAATACAGTACGTACAGCAAAACCAATAAGCTCTAACCATTATAATATTATGACAATCAATTTTATAAGGGTTCAACGCACTCTGGGGTAGCGTGGTTAGGTTCAGTTATTGTTTTGGCTTCAGGACTTTCTGAAAGTGGTTGAATCCAAAGCAGAGTGCACTGAAATAATATATTAATTGTTTTTGTGTTTAATTCTTAAAACTCCACTACTCAGTATGTTCACACGACCCAAACAATATAACACATCTAAAAAAGTCAATAGCATTTACATAATTACATAGTCATTTAACTAACTAACTAACCATCACGCTGTTTCCTTTTTCTCTAGATCTCTTTTCTACAGCATTCAGTCTACTTTCATCCTTCCTCTGCCAGTTCCATGCCTTACTGAATATATATAATATATACTGTCCATACATATATATATATATGGTCTGATTTTTTATAAATTGTTCAGTGCCAAAGAATAATAATTATAAAACTTCATTTAAGATTTATGATTGTTTATTCCTGTTCCGGTTTAACTCGTGACGTTTTAAACAAGAAACAGTTTAAATTGTTATTAAAAACAAAACGTTTATGTCCTGACCTTTCATTCATTGTTGTTAACAAACATTCAACCTTCGATTCAGGATCTTCGTTGAAATTAACACAATTTCAATATTTTCTACGTCGTGGAATAAAACATTAAATGTTTGTTTTGCTTTAATTCTGTAACCACTGACCTTTCGCCGATGTAATACACTTCGCAGCCTCGCGTCGATCGAAATCAATGAGCGTTTATCTCAACTTTTACTTGTTGAAAAAGTTGAATAAGCTTTAATTCTGTCTAATCAAAGCAGTCAAGCCCGTACAATTTGGCCACAGTTGGTTTGTTTTCTAGTTTTGGCGCCTCGGGCTCTCACGACTGTCCGTTATTTCTTATCTGAGTGAATTATAATGCGGTAGAAGTAGAGGAATATAGCACTTGTCTTCCTGTTCCGTGTAAAAAGGCTAAATCATTTTAATCTTCTAACATATTCTCCATACACAATTGATTACCCCTCTTCGGACTGTTGCTAGCTGATGGTGATCGATATCTCTTAGCTTCAGTAAAAAATATATAACAAAAGTGTCCAATACGTTTTTTCTTTGTTATATTTTTATTTTCTATATTGTAGTAAATATTACCGGTTCCATGACAATTCAACACACGTATAAATCGGCACACTTCTTAAAAGTGATATAAAGTAATTAAAAGCACGAAAAAAAATACTAGCCTGAAAACTCAATCTGACCTAACCTAATTAATCATTTTATTTTATTTTTTATTTAAAAAAAAGTTAATTAGGCTAATACTAATAATATTTGGATTATTTATATAGCACCATTTTAGTGAAAATGACCGCAAGGGCGCTGTATAAATGTTTTTTTTTTCTCATGCTCTATCCTATCACTAACTATAAACAATCATTACTACTTATGGCTAACACGTTGTATTCGGCAGTTCGTTCATCTGCGATAGTGGTGGGCGAAGCGGCTCGGTTTAGTGAGCAGGATCACTAAATCAGCTCTTTGTAGTGTACCGGTTCGGTGATCTGGCTCGTTTGAACGACGGTTCGCGTCCCTCCGCACCATGCCCACTTCCTCGCTCCCGTGGCCCTCCTAAAGACGTCCTTAAGACGCTCTTACACGATACTTTTTTCGTCCAGTTTTCATGTGGATTGTCTTTACAGAGAGCTGATTTAGTAATCCGGCTCACTAAACCGAGCCGCTTCGCCCACCACTAATCTGCAATACCAAACTATATGTACAACGCATTTGACCCATAAACGTGATGCCACGTTAAAATATACAGGACCATATTCACCTGGCAGGTCACTTGAGATAAACATTGTTTATTAGCGTAATTTTTATATGGTTCTGCATGCAGATAACATAATATTGCAAAACACATGTTATTGGAGATATTATTTAATTCTTGTATTTATTTTATCAATTATTTTTGTTGTTAGGCGTATTTTATGATGGGTGGTACAGGTTACGTTAGGTTTTCAGGATAGTATTTTTGTCATACTTTCAATGACTTTCTATCACTTTTTAGAAGTGTGCCGATTCACACGTGTGTTGAATTATCCGATCACCAGTGAACATTGCCTCAAGGGTTCTTTACAAAGGTAGAAAAAAATTAAAACTGCTTAACATTTCACATAGATTAAAGAAAGAAAACTGGGATTTACGTATTTATAAATATCACGAGTTGTGAGCGGTTTGTGGGATGAACTTAAATGAATAAAAACATTTAACCTTTTGGAGCACTGTGGTATCAAAAATCAATCACCAATAAAATAAATAATCCTGCGAAAACCACCATCTATTAACAATTTTAGTAACTAATTATGAAATATGGAGTCTTAACTAATTTGTTTACAGTAGCGATCAGTTTGGCTATAAGTTTGACATTTTCAAACTATCTGTGGTTTTTTTAAATAAAAATTCGTGCTTCAAAGGGTTAAAAGACAAGTTTGCACAATTCTACAATGTTTAAATAATATATGTAGGCATTATAATTTATTGTTATACTACAAGCCAACTCGTAAATAATGGCTTTAACTTTTTTTAATACAAAAATATGATTTTCTGAACAGTTTGTTATTCCGTTGTGCTATTCGCCTTATACTCCTATTTAAATAATGTACAAGTTTATTTTGTGCTGTAGAAACAGTCTACCAACACAATAGCTTAATCCAATTCAATTCCAACCGTGAACACCAAAATCCATTATTTTTACATTAGTATAATGATTTTTTTTTTTGTGTCCATCGATATCGATTCTGAGTCAGCGAAATATTGTCTATTTACCTGCCTGTGTTTTTTATGTAATAATTTTATGTAACATTGTTCAACATGTCATAGGCTTACATGCGTGTATTGTCTACCCACCCCTTTATAACTCTTTAAGTCTAAACTTTGTAAGTCTATATGTTTCTGTAAGGTGTAAACCGTTCTGAACTCATTCTTCCTGCGTCGCCTCGCGCCGATTGGCAAAGCTCAGCAAAAAGTCCCCTTGGCGTCCGAGCTTCAATAATTTTATTATTGCCAGTCATACCTCGTGAATGTCAAGTGATTTGTGTGGTCTGCCTTGTCAGGCCGCTATTGTTCGGCTATCAGAGGCGTGTTTTCTCTCGGCGAAAAGTGTTTACTTGAGATGCGACCTTACTCTGAAACCCCTCAATGGTACCAGCATGCTGGGCGCACAATCACTCCATTGTTTATGCCTTTTTCATTTTACATGCTTCGATTATTCTGATCGTTGCTTTGTTAACTTTTGGCTGATTGTCAAATGCTTTCACGCGCTTTCTAGCAGTAAAATACAGTTGTTTTCCTCAACTGGAACGTCTAGAACTCGCATCTCCGTTATTGGGTATGTAGATGAAGGAATTGTGGAAGGAGAAGAGGAAAATGATGTTTTAAAAGTGCTTAGCTATTTAAATTAAGGATTGAATAGTATCTCCAATAACACGTGTTATCCAATATTATGTCTTCTGCGTGCAAAATCGTATCTAAATTTTGCACGCAGAAGACAGACAGAACAGTGTTTATCTCAAGTGACCTGCCAGGTATGTATGGTCTTGTATAATATTATCTGTCTGTACATAAAATTAATAATATGTATATTTTAACGCGGCATCACGTTCATTGGTCAAATGCATTGTACATATAGTTTGGTATTACAGGTCGATGAACTGGTGAATGCAATTTGTTAGCCATAAGTTGTAATAACAGATTGTCTATAGTTAGTAGTAAGAGAGAGCATTGGAGAAAAAATATTTGTACAGCCTCCATTGCGGTGATTTTCCACAAAAACGGTACTATACAAATCATCCAAATAATCATATTATTATTATTATTAAAACATTTTCAAGCAACGGTTAGATTCTCTAGAACAGAGGTTCCCAACCTTATTTTTTTCACCGCCCACTTCTGGGCTATATTTTTCATCCCCCATTTCTTCTTACGCGACAATGCGATGAATTCTAAATATACTCGTATACACTGTGAAAAAACTATTAATCCATCTGTAAATCAATGGAATAATTGAACAGTTAATTTTGTTGCATGATTCTTTCAATGATGTACCTACAGCAAATTTGAATTCATAAGGAAAATTCTTATTTGCCTCACCCATCATTTCAGCCCTTCACTGTCCCCTTGTAGCCCTTCAGTTATTTAATTAATTGTAAAGCACCCTTGAGGTGATTTTCCCACGAAAACGGCGGTATAGAAGTAATCCAATTATTATTATTATTATTTCTCTGCCCCCATTTGTCACCGCTCCCTTGGATCTTTCCAACGCGCCTTGGGGGCGATATCGCGTAAGTCGGGAATCTCTGATATAGACCCAATGTCTAAAGCTTTTACCGCTTCTCCACGAAACTTATCTACTCTATCAATATCCATTCTCTCTATCCTCAAACAATGTCTGTACGTTGTATTTTATTTTGTGTCTGTTTTGAAATGATAATAATATTTTGATGAGGTTTGTCATCAGTCATCATTAATATTGTATAAGCAACGGCGCTAAGTGCCTTTGTGCTCCAAACACAAACACAATTATAATTAAGGTAGTTTATTTTTATATCACGTCCCAAACAATTAAAATTACTGTCGATGTGTTGATAAGCGGAATAACTTATCCAGCGGAATGTCTATTGTTCAATGAGATGCGTTGGCTCCATTGAAATACAAACACTTCCAACAGCTTTTGATTCGATTCATCGGCAGATCAGTTTTTTTCTGAATCGACTAGAATGTCAACCGTCATCTTTTGTTCGTTGCTTGAGCTATGATTTTTTTGTTCTAAGAATATTGGAGTTTGAATAATTGCTATAGTTCGGCAACCCACCAGCACGTGCAGAACTAATGTGATTCAAAAGGATCAAAAGATTTGTCTCGTCCTTCTGTTCTCTCATTATGTCCTGTCGCCAGATCTTGTTTCTCCTAAATCTGCAGTGCTAATCTTCCCCCCCAGTATTTATTTATGCAAACACCAAAAAGACCCTTTCTTTATCATACTAATTGAATACCAAAGCTTAAGATGTCTGGTCCCTTTTGCTTACTGCCAGTTTTTACTACCCAATTCTTTGAAGACAGTGTTGTGTTCGCCACACGTAATATTGGCGAAGGGCTCAAATTACCATCCAATTAATCACCGCTTGCTACGCAATTTTAGAACCTATTACCCAGCCGTTAAAAACTGTTTTGCGAGGTCGGAACACTCATTGAATAAAACAAAACGAAATACAAAAAGGACCTTAAATATTTGACGCATAGTTACCTAGGTATCCTGTCTGCATTCTTCTGTCTATACGTCTATAGAATTATCTTTTCAAGTGAGGGGGCCTTTGGAATCTTGAGTCATCCTGATAATGGCATGATTGCTGTGTGAATTTGTACCATTTCATTTTTTAAAGATTCTGTGGTCTTTTTCCTGACTCGCGTATATTTGTGACATTCGACTTCAGGTTTCTTAAAGGACTTTTCTAGGTCCATTTATTATTTGTACATTTCATTATAATCTGCATAGTTTCAGGGTTTGCTATTTAAGTTTCTATCAAATCAAATGTTCATTAATCTTATCATTCTATTACATAATCAGATTTGATTTCCTCCATGCTTTGAATGCCTGCTCATAAGTTTATGTAATTTGCGTAATATTAAAAAAAAAATTATCCTTGGAGATAATATTAACAAATCTCGAATGAAATGTGAAACAGAAAAGACACATAAAATAAAAAAAGGTAACGCTCGCATCTTGGAGGATCTCTCAGAGCTCTAACAAACTGAATTAATGCCACCTAATTGCTTTCCGTCATTTTTGACGATATAAATTGAACTGTTACCATCATATTTTTTTGACTGCTATCTTTCCATATTGACTGCAAGATGATACCCGAATTTATTTGCAATCTAGATAGTATCTCGGATATACCGATCCGACTTTAAAAAAAAATAAAATCTAACAATGGGATTTATAAGCTTCAATAAGACGAACGCATTCGCTTGGGTTTCTGCGATATCAGAATTCAATTGACAGTCGTGCATCTCTTTCTACCATAAAAAGGCTGACAAAGTGTGAGCGCGACGCAAACAAAAAAGTAGGTAAAAATAATATTGAAAATGTCGCTAACTAAATGTAAAATTTTAACTCAAATGAAACTATTTTCAGCAGTCTTTAAAATTTTGTTGTATACTTCATCATATTCCTGAGGTAGGTTAGAGACTAGCATCCATGTAGTCACAAATATTTGCCAAAGTTGCGTCCTAAGAATATAAATAAATTGTCATATTTTGTGGCTTATATTTTCTAAATTAAAACAAAAATCAATAAAATACTTCTAATCCTTACTAGATATTTACTATACCTTTTGATTAAAAAATATTTCATTACGTTTGGGTGGGTATTTGGCCTCTAATCCATAATTAAGTTTTGTATGAAACAGGCCGCGCAGACATTCCTCTTAAGTTTTATCAATAAAAATTTAATAAAAGAATTTGTCATTTTGAAATCAGTCTGCGTGTCGTCTTGGGTAGGTACCTATATTTTTATTCCTAATCGATTCGTAATTATATGTAAATCACCGTATTGTTTGTTCAATACTTTTCGGGCAAAGCAGCTTAGTAAAGCTAATATATCAAATTGAACAGACCTGTTGAAATCCTTTGATGGTTGAATGATCACGAACCGTTGTTGCAAGCTGACATAACAGATCTAGATTATAACATGAGACGTGCAGAGTGCACAGTGATTTGGTTAGTAACCTGACCCCATACGGGGCCTGTATTCTGTAGTGGAGGCTGGAGATTGCCGTCAGCAATGGACGCGCCCTGCTAATGGCTCGGAACGGTATATTATTACTCTAAGCTCAGAACCCCAGAAAAGATATATTCACAAACGGCCATACAAATATTTGCCAACATGAGCCACTTAGTCAAAATGTGACAAGAAGCCGCTTCTGATTTGAATTTCATCACCGTTAAAAATTCTACCTTTCTTTCTTTTTTGCTAATTTTTGGTTGGGTAGGATATTATTATTCACCAATCGCATGGTCCTGCCCGTTGTAGCGTCTCTTTTTGTTACATTATGCGTTATTAATTGTTTTTGTGTTTAATTCATAGAACCCCATTTATTTATTATTATTTTTAATTTTATGTAAATCAAATTTAATAATGTTATTACATATTAAGTTCTGCAAGTATTTCAGTTTTTTTATTATTACGATAGCTGTTTCGGCGCTCAAAGCCATTTTCAAACTGTGGTTAGGCCACGTTGAGATGACTTATTTATATGATTCTATTTACCCCCACCCAATTAAAAATTTTATGGTGCGTATAATGATTTATTATCGGTAAAACCGATTTACTGAGAAAATAATCGTGATAGTAGATTCTCGATTGTGTGAGGTATTTACAGTTGAAATTTGTTTTCCTCTCATTAAATGACAATGAAATATCAGTAATTATTTCTAATTATGAAACTGTCAATTCATGGTGAAATTCCATTTTAATATGAATGTTTTTTTTTATTAAAAAACACCTTTGTAACCATCTTCCATTTATTTATTTTCGGCTGAATCGGTTTCCCCCTATCTTGGGCTTCTTCAGATTGGTACAGTTAAAACTAAATCTATGGTATATATAGCATCTATGTCATTTATCTTCCCTAGCTAAAACTTTATAATATAAAGTGTTAATATAGAGTGATCTGCCACGTAAATGTTTCTGTATCTATTTGTACCCACCATGTTTGTACATAATAAGATAAACCTACTACAGGGTTGCTGTTAAATAGTTTCATAAAGGTTTACAACGATCTATTCATGTATAGATATGAGACTTTTTCTTGCACAGAATGCGTTAAATTCTTTTTTTGCATATTTGTTTTATTTTGCTTCCTTGTTCATATGGCAGAAAGATGGAACCTGTTCATGTGTTCCTTCGTCACTTCTTACATTGGTTCCTGAGGATATTAGGGGCTGAAAGTCAACCACGGGTTCAGACACGAAACGTTCCACATCGTTAAGCTTATTTTTTTAATAGTGTTTATGGGGGTTTGTACTAACGATGCGAAGAGAGTTGTTCGTTAAAATTGTGCTACCGGCGACACAGTTTTTACTTAATTCTTACGTTTTTTTTAATACCAAACGCCTATTAAATTTTATGTCTTTAAAACCAGAAACATTGGTAGAGTTTTGGTACGCGTGGTTAGTTTTCGTTTCACTTATCAGCAGAACCCTTTCTTATAATGTTGTTGGAATTACTCTGTAATTACGTAATAGAATCGTTTTAAAATTGTCCCGATTATCGTCAATCAGCAGGGCTTTACCATTTCCAAATCGGGGAATGTTGTGGGGTTGAAGGAATGAGGGATGGTAATAAGATTGGAAGGGGGAAGGTTGGGAACTACCTAGCTAGTCATATCTGGTTACCAACTAAACATTACGCCATTTCTCCACGGGACATGCGTCGAATCTTGTTGTATCAGACCGAAGAGATTTATTACCAAAAATATTATTATTGAAATAATTAAGGAATTTATCTTTATAGTTCTTTCACTTTTCTACACGACTCGTATTTGAAAAAGTCCTTTGTTTGCCTTTATTATCCCATGCATTTCGGTAGAGATAAGAAGAATTACTAATAATGAAACGCGTAGAAACTGTACAATTTATCCCAATAAATAGGGACACGATTGGTTCAACCAGCCAGTCACTGTTTCATTTCCAAATCCTTACCCAAGGTCGCTGATGAGGAAGCTGGCGATTTATAGTCGATGTCACCGGCGTGAGGGTCGGAAACTGGAAGCATGTAGCAAAAAGCATAAACTAATGGAACGTTGAAAACAAGAAGCAACTAAACAACTAAAAACAAAAATCTATAAGCGGGAAGTTGGAAACGGGAAGCAAGAAGCGAGAAGAAGCAGGAAGCGAGAAACGAAATACCAACGCTCAATCAATTGCTTTATTCCAACCCATCCTTATTCCAAATCCTAACAAATCAGTGCCCCCTGGTGTACCGGTTTCACCGGGACAGGAGTGCTCTTGGCTGGGGTAGTAAAATCGTATTGTATCAATGTCACTGGCGTGAGTACACTGGTAACTATTGTAGTATTTGACTAATTTAGTCGTGGAATGTATTCCTAGAGAGTCCCCGACTTCATCTTCCATCTGATTACTAAATATAAGTAAATGAAAAGAGTATAAACAATTTGTGGAGACCTTCATCCAACAACGGATGACGATTATTGTACTACTCTTTACTTTTAAGTGATCTTTTTACAACCACCCAATTAGAGCCACTCCACCGATGAAGATAAACGCATATTTTATGAAATTGTGTCTTTTAAGACATAATGGCACGCTATCAAAAATACAGCGATGCGTTGCATGTTACAGATTAATTGACGGGTCACTCGACAATACCGAAATTGCTTCTTCTATACTCTTTCCTCCCGTAGTTTTTGTCGTTGTTCATCTCTTTTCTCCTCCGAAATGGGGCACCCCGCTGCTCTTGGCTTGTCTCCAATTGGGAACACGTGTTCGACGGAATCAGTTGTGCATCTTGCCCGAAATGGTTTCTTCATCTTCATCAATAGAAGTTACAGAATGTATAATTTATCAACACAATATTTAGAAGTTTTATCCTTCATTAATTTCCGGAAACAGTGGAAATAACCTCTATTGATCGAAAATGACTGTCATCCCGGTCGTCATACAAGTAGTTACCCACCACAAAGCAAATAATACAGCAAAGGGAAGAAAAAAATAAAAAAAGGGGGAGGGGGCGAGCTTGGCGTCCCGCCAATTTAAGTAAAAAGGTTCGACTTGTTTACAAATACTGATTATTTAGTTTGACTGTTTTATAATTTACCTACCGCAATCAAAATCACGCGAAACAAACGTGAACGACAATTTTGAAGTAAATAACGATACTGATGCCAAAATGGATGACACGTGACTTTAGCTTTCAGCCGTAAAAATATTACGTTGAGGTAAGTCTAATCATTCTGACGTCAGTGGTGCCTGCATAAGTGAATTGATAATATTAATAAGTCGCTCAAGGTCAACAAAGGGCATTTAACTTTTAGAAAAAGATTGAATTGTTTGTATCTACCAAATAAGCGAATGAACCGAAAGGTTGCATTAAAATAGTTAAAATACAGAATAATAATAATTGGATTACTTGTATAGCGCCGTTTTTGTGAAAAATCACCTCAGGGGCGCTGTACAAATCTTAATTCCTATTCTCTATCTAATCATGCACAAACAGATACAGAAAAAAATACTTACCTGGCAGGTTGCTTCAGATGAAAACAGTTTTATTAGAAAATTAAAATACGGAGATAATATTTTTACAGTTGCTATTGTATCCTCCTTTTCTATTTTTCTATTGATGTTACATTTATTAGAATATTGGTGGCATAAGAAGAGTTGGCATTTATTTGAAATACTTTTAATTTTTAGGACTGGTAAAATGTTTGTAAAATGACCTTAAAAAGAGTAAGAAGCTTCTAATGGACCTGACTATAATGATACAATTTCTGTGAAGCATAATTTTAAAGGCTTACAAAGCTAGACACTTCATTAATTTAAAACTGTAGCAAAATCACTTTTAATGTACTCACTTATCGATTAAAACAAACAGTTACCAAATAAACTAAAACTGAAACCAAACATAGTTATATTGAGGAAAAAAACAGTTCTCATATTTATAGACCCCTCACCAGATTTTTGGAGTTATGTTTCCTATTTTTGTAGCCAATCCTCATGCAAACATACTTGAAGATCGCATTCAGGGATTTGGTAAAATCGAATATTTTCTCACAGTTCAGAATACAATATAGCCTATCTGTGAGTGTTTGTTTTGTTTTGCACGACTGAACAAAGTCGTTTTTATATTTTTCAGGGAAATACCTCTTACATTTGTTTATTTGGGAGATACCTATTCCCCCAAAGCTGACCACAAAGCCTTTGTTTATCCTTTTCTTTATTGTGATGTATGTATTGTCTATCATGTCCACACGAACTGAAGTTTCCATAGCAGGAACTAAGATTAGACTAGGTGTACTCAATGTAGTCAATGATATAGAATATGCAAGGTTGACCTTTGCGAGGCCAAAATCACCCAACAATTGATCTGTCTTGTTTGGGTTGCTACTAGAATATCTGTTCAGTATTTATAGCAAGATTCAATCATTTTACCTGCCTACCACTGCTGAAAAACGGCGTGATGATTAGTTAGTAAGTTGACATTAAAAGTAAAAATAATAGTTAAATACCCTTAGAATCATTGGCCAGCATATAAAAATAATAGTTAAATACCCTTAGAATCATTGGCCAGCATATAAAACGCACAAATACTCGTATTTAACCCGGTCGATGTTTGATCAGGGTCAACATCGGTCTTACCATCTAGAATTTGAGAATTCTCTGGTTATCTTTCTGGTCCTATATCAATATATTGGGCACGTACGATTCGAAGTGAGGTCCTCTCAAGTAGGTACTTCCTCCGAGGTGTCTGTGTCTGATTGGGCTCACTTTGGGCAAGTGTCGCGGCGCGGACAACGTAAATCACTCCGTCACCTTCCACCTTCCGCTTTCTTCCTCCTTCCTTCTGCCGTGTTATGGATCTCCGCCGAGAGCTCCGTTGTAGCCTCTCTTTCTGCCACATGCACTGCTTATGACAATGAGGGGGAGGTTTGCGACGGAGATATCTGATACATATATCTGTCCAGACTGGTTGGATTGTGTGATTGTGTGATTGTTTGGTTGTATTGATTGTGTCAGTCGCTTTTTATTTCACCCAGACTCGTGTCACGGTGTTTTTATTAGGAAACATAACTCATCTACATCGCTCTTGCTCATTGAAAGCTACGATTATAGAGCGGTGAGCGTAGGAAATAGTTCAACTGAATTGTTATTTAATTTTACATTATCTAGTCGAATTAAATTTATTTATTAAATGACCTACCAAACTAGGAGCATGCGCGTATTATAGCTGTAAAACATTATGATAATAATAGGAATAATAATAAAAATAATATTAATAACAGTAATAACATTTTTTTACTAATATTCTATATCTCCTTTCCATTATTTGCACAGTTGTCCAGTTATTGATGCCTGACGGGTTTGTGTGCTTGGGTATGGGTAATAATAATAATAATAATTATTATTATTGGATGGTTTGTATAGCGCCGTTTTTGTGAATAATCACCCCAAGGGCGCTGTACAAATATTACTTCCTATTCTGTATCTAATTATATACAAACAGATACAGAAAAAACATACTTACCTGGCAAGTCGCTTCAGGTAAACACAGTTTTATTAGAAAATTTGAGTTTAGAGATGATATGATTTTTACAGTTGCTATTTTATCCTCCTTTTCTATTGATGTTACATTTATTAGAAGATCGGTGGCACAAGAAGAGTTGGTATTTATTTGAAATATTTGTAATTTGTAGGACTGGAGAATATTTACATAGAAACGACCCGTTCTCATGTGCCGATTGACAACCTTGTTTTTACAATTTATGTTTGGCATGTTTCCCGACTATTCATTAGTGCCGAAGGGATCAATGACACTAGTTCCTCAGAGTATTTTACATTGAAATACCGGTAGAACAAGAACATCATTCCTACTTGACGCCTCTGCTCTAAAGATTGCAATCTGTTTGTTATCAAACGGACCGCCCGTTTTCCCACAGAGACGAAGAGTTTTTCGGCTATTTCTGGAACTCGAGACTAGAGGTGGCTACCAAATTCAACAATGTAGCGCACTTGCGGTTTGTACAGGGTCAGCAGTTGCAGTGTGCTATTAAAGTACCCGCGTGCCCTGTACAATACGCCCGTATTATTATTGCATTATTATTATTCCAATAATTTGAGAGTTTTTCTTTAAAGTTTGAAAATGTCATAGAAATACTAAATATGGGTCGCGATTAATAAATATATAATTTTTGTTTTTAAGTATCTATTTAATCATGGAATTCTACAAATGATTGATAATACAACATCAAAGTCTACCTACCATCTCTTCCACAACTCTTTTCCGATGGATAGTCATACTTTGAGTTAGCTTCATTTCTACCACCAAAACAGTGTTCCCGGAAAAATACTTTTAAGTGGATCCACTTCCTAAAATTGGAACGATATCACACACAGCTGACGAAAGGGTTGAAATTCCGAAATTCCTTAACACCGGCCCCAATTTTTCGATTTACGCAAAAAAAAACATCACCAAAATGCGTGTTTAGTTTTATTTTGTAAAATTGAGGCGTAAATATTAAAATGTGTTTTTTTTTCGTTTTATTCTAAGAAACTTAATTTGCCACAATGAACAATACGACAATATCGGAAAAGGGGTTCGTAAGTAGGAGCTTTTGCACTTTAAACACTTTTTATAGGCTTATAAAAAGACTAATCAAAAACATGCCATAAATTAAAAACACTTTCTCGTTTGCTTGCCATATCTTCTAGGGTTTCTTCATCGTAGACTGAATTTTGCCACATTTTAGTGCAGACTATAAATATAAATCAACAATTTACCGGCCCCATTAACGAGCGAGCTGTTGTTTGACGACGTATTACGTATGAACCAGGGAATACAGGAAACGGATAACCATCACGCCATTTCTCCGTAGAGATAGGCAGATAGGATTGAGCACCACAAATATTTATCCTGGCGCACTATGCTTACTTTATTCATATTCATTCCTTTTCTCATGTCAATTATTATTATTCTTCACTCCTATTTAATTCACTTGATCGTTCTATGTCTATCTTGTACGTCTCCGATTTGTTTTTCCATTCACTTGCGATTCTCCCGATACTCGTTTCTTCGTCCATTCGATCTACATTCCATGTCCATTCCCTTAGAATATTTAAAATTAAAAAAAAAAAAAAACATTAAATGGACGTCGTGACAAAAATCAAATCAAATTTCTTTTCAAAATTATAAATAATGATGTAGAATCTCCCATCTTCGCCACTATCAAAATTAATATCAACTACCATCTAAGAAACCCCGAAACTTTAATATTCCTTTCCAAAGAACCAACTTAATCTTCTCCCAACATTTTGTGTGAATGCGTTGACACAACATCCACTGTTGCGGCAGGATTCCGGACATGTTTGGCGATAGCCCCCGTAACTTCACATATATTCTCCGATCTGTTTTCACTTGACTCCACTTGACCCAAACTATGTTTTGCCTTGTTTGTTTTGTTTGTAATTGCTTTTTTTGTACGTCGTCATTGAATGGTTGAATCTTCCTCTACCAATTTAATACCTCATTGCCATTCATCAAGATAGGAAATCAGAACTATATATTGTGACAATACCTTGCTGGAACGTTCCCGACTGCTTCTCCCACCTTCTTCTGTACTGTGTATTTTTTTCACTCCTTTTTAATACCATCTGCAGTAGGATTTAAAGTCCTACCTCTGAGAGCTTCTCTATAACCACTATTTCTTTTACGTGCGTCGTTTATAAGAAAGAGGAAGAAGTTACAACTGAGCTATGAGCGGCACTATTACCTGTATTATTGCATCGACTAAGTAACTAACCATCACGCCATTTCCCCGCAGAGGTAGGCAGAGAGAGCCGACCGCCAAACAACTCGATCTTGGCATACGCTTCTCAGTGCATTCACATTCATACATTCTCTTCTATTATTCCGACTTCTAACATGGCCCGACTCAAGTATTTGATTCACTTGATTGTGCCATGTCTTCTTCGGGCGTCCCCGGCTTCTTCTTCCATTCAAATTCGGGTCAAATATTCTCCTTACACTCCTCTCTTAGTTTATTCGCTCTACATGCTCAATCCATCTAAGCGTTCCTTTCTTAATCTTACCCATTTCGCTTACATCAGCATTGCATTTTTTACGAATCTCAACATTTTTAACACGATCATACATAATTTTACCACACATTCGCCTCAGAGATCTCATTTCTATAGCATTCAGTTTACTTTCATCCTTCCTCTGCCAGTTCCATGCCTCACTGCTATACATCAGGGTTGGTATCATTGACAAATTCTAAAAACGTATTACCACTACCTATTATCAAAATTCTAAAAGGTCAATATCACTCAAACTTACGAATACAATAAAGCCATAAAAATATTTTCTAATAGCCCATAAATTGAATCCATGCATCAGCTTTGATTATCGCCGTTTGATGTCACTAGAGGCGAGTGTAATTATTCACTGTGATGTGTTTTACGACAAAGCTAATATTCATAGTGCAGCCTTCGGGGAAGCTAGTAGCTAAAAAAATCCAACCCGAACCAAAAAGGAAAGACAACTTTGGGATATGTTACCTAGTTCTGGTGGAGGAAATCGACATCGACGCTTTATTTAAAACTAGCTGATGTGTACCCGGCCTTGCTCGAGATTATTATTATTTTCTGGAATAAAGTTATAAAGTTGTTAATTCTTGCTTGTCATTTGGGTGCCATAATAGATTTGACAGTGATCTGCTATTTCTAAACAATGAATAAATAAATAAAAAAAACAATAATTTTAAAATTTTATTTCATTACAAACATTTGTTTTTTCAAAATATGTATTTTAAAAAAAAGTTCTTAAGTAGGTACCTACTTGTGTTTTCAATTTTGAAAATATTCTACCCAAACAAACCTTCTGTTGAATATGTAATCTGTGGCTAACCAGAGTGCTATATCTATGGGTTGACCTAAATAAAACATGGCGTCTTCAATGTTTTTCATACTAATTTTAAAACGTTATAGCAACAGTTTTACATAGTATATGTTTATTAACTACTCTCTAAACCTTCCCGGCACTAATAAGAACAAACTGTGCTATTTTCAGCGAAACCGGTCGAGTAATTTTTGAGAAAATCTACGACAGACAGACAAACATTCGTTTTTATATATAGAGACTAGATTTATAAATCTATATTGAACGGAGTTCTCAGCTTGTTTTTGAATAGTAACCGCAGGTAATAGGAATCGTGTACGGTTATCCATGCGATTATCAAACAAAGTCACATAAAACATTACCTACCTGCCACAAACTAGAATTTTGTACGTTAAAAAATGTTTTCGGGTATGTTTTCTAAAATTCTAGTGCGAAAGATATTTTTTCCCTGTGGAAATTTTGTAGTAGCATTCCTTTATTCGTTTTTAATTCCCGCGATCGTAATAATAATAATAATAATAATACTTGGATGACTTGTATAGCGCCGTTTTTGTGAAAAATCACCTCAAGGGCGCTGTACAAATAATACTTGCTAGGGTTTATCTTATTATGTACAAACATATACAGAAAGACCTGGTAGGTCACTCCATGTTAAAACGTTAAATTGCAAAGTTTTCGCTTGAGAAGAGATGATTTTGCACGCACAGGACACAATATTAGAAAACACTTCACATTCCATGATATTGCAGTTACTATTTAAATCCTATTTGTCATTGATGTTATATTTATTAGAAGGTTATTGGCAAAAGAAGAGTAGCTATTTATTTGAAACATTATTTCATTTTACAGTTACAAATATTTATTATTATTTACGATGTCGCGGACTATGAAAAATTTCTAATTTTTCTGTTAATTAATTAGGTAGGTACTAACGGATAGCTTCGCTATGTTAATTAGGCATGCAACTGAACCGTTCATGGATATGACTTTCCAAAGAGATGAGTTTCGAGTTTTCGTACGCTTATAGATTGTATGTATTGTATCGTTTGGTTTTTGAATTAATATAATCGCAATCGTAAGATTTTTGTCATCGTTTGTTTTATCAAAAACTTCGGAATGTAAATTTAGAAACGCAGGAATCTTGTCTATACACTTGTATCTTCCTGTTATCTGTTACACCTCTCATAGTACACTCTTCAGTTCTTCAATCCTGTTTTAATATTCAACACGTCACTCAGTCATATATCATAACAATAAACAAAAAACCCAACATCTGTGCAGGTAGAAGGTAGATATAGACAGGTAGAGGAACTGGAGGATGGTTGGAAGTTAGACAATGGGCCGTTGTGACGCTTGGAATTCTAAATTCGTCAAAGCCCCAAGCCATAAATGTTCCTATTTAAACAAAATTGTATAAATATTTACTCTATCTAAATTATCATTTTCCTTATTGTGATTCTAATAAAGCATACGGAATTAGATTCGTTGACGTGTGTTTGTTTGCGTACCTGTTTGACGCGTACAGATGGTTTTCTGTTAATGTTTGAAGTAGGTGTCGGAATATTATATTCACAAGTTATTATTATTATACATGCAATATTCAATTCGTATCTGCCATGTAAACGATAAAGGAACATATTACATTGCGACTTTAAAGATATACGTTTGAAGATTCGTAGCAATACCTACCTACATATTTATTTATATGGAAGCTTTAAAACGGGAAATTTAAAGTTTGTTCAATTTTTAATTATTAATTATTTTTATTGAGATTTGAAAACTTCATTTTAATATTTAATCATTGTGGAAAATAATATTAACATAACCCAAATAAAATATGAAAACGGAAAAAATGAGAGAAAATAAAAATATTTCAGTCGCATCTGGGACTCGAACCCAGGTCCTCTACCTATCCGGGGTAACCGCGTAACCAACTAAGCTAATGAGACCAGTCCAATTTACGCCATTTACACCGACATCATACTTCAAGTTCAAGACTTGTTAACATTATCCTCCATTAACAAGTCTTAAACTTGAAGTATGATATCGGTGTAAATGGCGTAAATTGAACTGGTCTCATTAGCTTTGTTGGTTAAGCGGTTACCCCGGATAGGTAGAGGTCCTCTCCGGAGAATATATTCTTTAGACTTTTATAAAAAGTTAATAGATGTCTCATATTAATAAAAAAATCGGATATTAATCCGAAGACACTGTCTAGTTTACAATTGTGTTTCTTAGGAACTTTGTAATTATTATAAAGATAGCTGCCAATAATATGGGATAAAAAATGGAGAATAATATTAACAAATCTTGAATTTGAGATATGATATCGATGAAGATGGCATAAATTGAACTGGTCTCATTAGCTAAGTTGGTTATGCGGTTGCCCCGGATATGCATAGGACCTGGGTTCGAGTCCCAGATGCGACTGAAATCTTTTTTATTTTCTGTAATTTTTTTCCCTTTTCACATTTCATTTGGGTTATGTTAATATTATTTTCTGCAATGATTAAAGTTTGTTGTTTTTGTTACTAACAAACTGACAATCATTTCGTTTGTACGCGAGGATATAGAGAGAGGCAGGAACTCCGCACATCTTCATACTTCATCCACCTGTTTCATCTACATTCACGCATATTTACCGATCGGTGGCTGAATTGGCATCGCTGGCGAAGTCCCCCAACACGACACAAGCAACATCTTCCGGTTACTGTGATGGTAGTAGGAGATTTGTTTAATTTTGTCAGGTTATTCGTAGCGAGGGAATATTTATTTCTATCTTTCTTTAAAAAAAAATACACGACACATTTCTTAGAGTCAACAATTTCGACTTCACCATCAAGAAAAAAAATGTTGTCAATTTATATTATGACAAAGTCGATAAAGAACAAGAAAACTAATACATGCTTGCAATATTTTTTTCTTATTTTTATTCGTTTCACACGTTTACGTCTTGCATTTCTTTGAATCCGTTTAGGAATTTGGCTCTAAAAAATGGCGCTGTAAAATGGTCAAGCAATTTTATTATCAATCCTATGGCCACATCCAACATTTACTTAGACCATAAACTAAGTGGTATTTATATAAGTAGTTCTCGCACTCGTTACAACAGTATTTCTCGAGTCCAACCCGCGAGTACCACTGTAATCATTACGTCATCTATTCTAATGCCCAGAGCAGGGGTGGGCATTTCGCGGCACCCGAACCACATGCCACACTTGTAAACTATTGGGCCTAAAAAATATGGTAGTGTTTCTTTTCCCTTGCTGTTTGTACCAAGCCTATTTCCATCCGTCTAATGATATTGATAATGCATTCATTTTAAGTACTCTCTCTCTTTCTCTCTCTCTATTGGTAATACTGTTGAGCTTGAATGTTATATTTCGTCTGGAACCACTAGATACATAACAGAAACTCCTGACTCAACTTGTGCGACAATGGGAAATCCAACTGCTATATAAATTGAATCTATTTTGTTTTTTTTTTTCGTTTATTACAATCCGCCACGTATGTAATAGAAATTCAATTTTTAATTTTTAATTATTTTTATTGAGATTTAAAAACCTCATTTTAACATTAAATCATCGTAGAAATTAATATTACTCTTCTTGTGCCACCAATCATCTAATAAATGTAACATCAATAGAAAAGGAGCAACAAATAACCATGTAAAACTATCATCTCTATAAATATTTTTTTTCTAATAAAACTGTGTTCATCTGAAGCGACCTGCCATGTTTTTCTGTATCTGTTTGTACATAATTAGTTAAGAAATATTTGTACAGCGCCCTTGAGGTGATTTTTCACAAAAAACGGTGCTATACAAATCATCCAACTATTAATATTATTAACATAACCTAAATGAAACATGAAAACGGAAAAAAACGACAAAGATGTAGATGACATAAATTGAACTGGTCTCATTAGCTATGTTGGTTAAGCGGTTGCCCCGGATAGGCAGAGGTCCTGGGTTCCGAGTCCCAGATGCGACTGAAATCTTTTTATTTTCTGTCGTTTTTTTCTGTTGTCATGTTTCATTTAGGTTATGTTAATATTCTTTTCTACAATGATGTAATAGAAATGTTCGTTTGTTTAATTATGGCTTAATAATTCGTCCGAAGCTAGGTATTTCGTAAACTTCCTCTTTCCCATCTCTTTCACCTCCCTACTTCCAAGCCCAAATTGGGAATTCTGGTCACACTGACTCTGGACTATTGAAGAAAGAACATCGCTTCAGTAAAAGTTTCCCTACCCCTGTCCTAGACAACGTAACGCGTGCCATTCTAGCAGTACCCGGTTGAATGACAAATAAAAGCTATTTAATGGTCGCAAGTCGCGAGCTGATTGGAGATATACCACCAGCCACCGCCACAGCTACCAGCGCAGACTGCGCGAGCATAAATTCCAATAAAACTAGTTAATGTATCGCGACACTCGGATATTTACGACCGCATCGCTTTATTCCATGCTCCATAGATTTGGTACTGGAGGCGGCCGTCGTTCCCGAAGCGAGAAAAGCTGTTTTTCTTGCCAAAAAAAGTTCCCCGTAAACGGTGTTTTGTAACGGCGGTAATGCTTACCCTCAAATTTACGTCAAAAGATTTTTGTTGGTTGTTAATGGATGCGCCAATTTGCATATGAAATACTGATCGTTCAAAAATGGGAAGCAATTATATTTATGTATATGTATTTATAGGAAGTATGTTAAGTTTTGAAGATTGTGTAGCGGAATTTTGTTCTGATTCTTCGTTAACTACCTAACTAACCATCACGCCGTTTCGCCGCAGGGGTAGGCAGAGAGGACGGACCGCCAAACAACTCGATCTTGGCATACACTTCTTGCTTCATTCACTTTCATACAACGTCTCATACATTCTCTTCTGTTATTCCGACTTCTGACATGGCCCGACTCAAGTATTTGATTCACTTGATCGTGCCATGTCTTCCTCGGTCGTCCCTGGCTTCTTCTTACATTCACATTCGCGTCATATATTCTCCTTACACTTCTTTCTTCGTTCATTCGCTCTACATGCCCAAACCATCTAAGCGTCCCTTTATTAATCTTGCTCACTTCGCTTACATCAGCCTTGCATTCTTTTCGAATCTTCGTTAAAGATACAAGTAATATCCACGCCCTCTAATAAATAATGTTATGTATTCTTGCCGACGATGTGACCTAGACAATAATTATTCATCGCCATCATCATCACCTCTACAACCCTTGGAGAGTTCTGACCGCCTCCAGGAAACGCCTCCACACCTATCCGTCTCCTGCTTTCCCTCTCCAGTTCATTGTGCCTAAGGGGGCTGTTTCATCTCCACATCATCCATTCACCTAATATTAGGCTTCCCAACACTCCTTCATCTTGGATGGTTATTACAGAAGTCCCTTTGGGGTTATCTTCTAACCTCGCTACATTTCCTATCCATTTCCGAGCCGTCCCGGTTTTATAAATCTCGTTAATGACAAGACAACTCTTGATAAAATTTAAGTTAACATTGCCAAAACAAAGCCCCTTTCCATTTATATGTCACTAAGCCCGTATTAATTCTTGTTTTTTATTTCTTTCAGTGGTCTCACAACCGGAACATCCCGCGAGGTGACCCCCGTTTACCTCCGCTGCAGGGCTGGCCGCATCACTTGGCTCTACCCTCGCGGAGCTTTAAGGGTCATCTTACGTCTCCACAACTCCAACAAGGACTTCAGGGTCTGCATCAGGATCCTAACCTCCTCCAGCGAGGACGACCAGGAACCTGACCTGTATAGCGAAGACAGGGTTTTGGACTTCAGAGAATTCAAGAGGAAATCATACGACTTCAAAAAAGAATGGAGAGTCGACGACGACTACGTTGAAGAAGATGAGTTTCCGTTCGCATCAGAAAAGATGGATAAGTTCCAGAAGTTGAACAAGACGAAAAAAGAAGAGTTTCCTGCTAGATTGTTTTTGGAGGGTAATAAAGGTCTGTTACCCTTGTATGCTTCGGACGATGGTCATGGGAAGGAGGTCCGCTGCTTCAGATCTAAAGGAGGTCAAGCTGCGGTGTTTGTGGAGGCTGTTCCGACTGCTGGGGGTACAACTGACCCCAAGAGGTCAGCGCGATTGCAGTATGACCTACAGACCCTACCGGTGCACTCCTATGACCCGGCTGCTGAAGAGTGCAGACCCTGCACTGATCAAGAGATGGCTAATGCTTTCTGCACGAGTGATTTAGGTGAGCTATATTTCAGTGTAAATTATTTTATTTTTACTACAATTTGCTTCTCGAGGTATGTCTTGCAGGGAAACGGGAAGAGGAAGGAAGGAATGCATGTGATTTCAAGCACAGTTTTGATTCTGAATTTGAAAATTCTTCCATTCTGGAACGACATGCAAATATTTATTAAGTTCCTAAATTATTTTTTTGTGTAGTCTGATAACTTTGCCAACTCCAGGGTAGGCCAACGTAACCTCTGGATCCAGAACCTTGGAGCTTACTGTTCCGTTACGGAGATCATCAAAAGAATATTGGTACTTAATATTGGTAAAAACTACTCTATAATTAAAGTTTAGAGTGTACATAAAGGGGGCGAATTAAATCATCACATCGAGAGACATAAAAACTGCTCGATATTCTTGCTGAACTCCTCGTGTTCGCTTTTACAGAGCGATAAAAGCGCTAACTGTAAAACACTGCGATGCAATCAAACGGGTGAAAACTCATTTCATATTCCAATAAAATAATTACATGTCGTTAAATCTCAGCCGTAAAATTTTGATTAAGTTCCGAACATGCGCCCTGCAGCCCAGCGGCCTTTCCAGGAACGTTTCGTATGCAATTATGTCGAACGAAGATTCACAGCGTGATCTTTGGTCGACTTATGCCATCGTAACACCGTCGTTTAATGCAGTCAATTGGCCCCGGCTGCAAGTGCATTTAGTGTGATCGGCCGCGGACTGTACTGTCGGAATGCGCAGGTTTTTATTAGCGTAGGTGTAATGACTGGATTCGATCGGCGATGAAATAATTCGAGGAACTCTTTTGTCTCTCTTTTGACCAATCAGTGATGTTATTATTTTATTGTTTAACTCTGTAAACGAATCGTTACTGAATTGGTTTTCTTCATATTCAGTAACAACTAAGTAAGTTTTTGTGTAAGTTAAGAATCATAAACATTGTTGGACTTTATCCGGCTCGAAAGACCAAAAGTATGTACGCTTGACGGACAATATAATATTAATACAAGGCTTTTTCATAAACCAACTAAGGGGCACTTTTCAAAGTTAGAAAAGAACTTGAAACAATAGTTAAAATTTGCAAAGTTCAGTTACAAAACGTTCAAATTTCGAGCCCGATGCTATGTTCTGCAATCCAAGTTCCAAACAATACTCGTATGTTATGTTCATATCCTAGACTTGTAGAAAAAGTCAACAGATGTCCCATATAAATAAAAATAGTATAGATATACCCGAGACACTATCTAATGATTACAAATAAATTCGGATAGAATCGTGTAGTTATGATAAAACGGTAGCAGCCAAAAATATGTGGTATTTAATTAATTGAAGATGATATTGACAGTTCTTAGAAATCGAAGTGTGATACCGATAAGGAAGGATGGCGTGACGGATTGGGGTAGCCGTAGCTCAGTGGATTAGAGCGTAAGGTCCCGGATAGACCATCAGGCCCTGAGTTCGAATCTCAGCTGCTACCGTTACCTTTTGAGTTTCATGTTTCATTGTAGAGTTGTTAATATTATCTTCAATGATTAAAAATATATTCATGGTTTAATTTAAAAAAATAAATATTGTGGACAATTTTGAATACTTGTAGCAAGTATATGTATTTGTGGAGTAGGTTTACGAGAGATCTAAAGGTTGGTAAGTATATTGAATGAATGATCTGGTGAAAGGGTATGAGGGCAGGGGTATCATTTCCCCTTTAAATTACACCCAGTTGAATTCACAACCTCAAAAATTTACTTCAAACAGTCCAAACCATTCAAAACCCCGAATAAGGCCGGGTACACACATCAGCTAGTCTATCTATGCGTATGGAATTGAACGCTACTACATTTTTCCTAGAGCTTTGGGACACTTTGTTTTGCCACTATTTCCAGACTTGAATCCACGCGGTGTAAAATGAATAATTATAATGCCTACCCAAATCACAACAATTATTTTACTCACATTCTTGGAATTGAATCCAAAATCATTTATACACGTAACACATTGAATTCATAAACATTCATTTGTGCACACTTGTGTCTTCCCATTTTCACAACCGCGCGGTTAGTATATGACAGTATAAAAGCCCGTAAAAAACTGTTTATCTGATGGAAACCTCGCATTATTTGGTTCCGTGAAATATCCCAAAACCCACTAACGCCCAATTACTATAGGCATCACGTTCGGAACACAATCCGTGTATTAAATACGGCATTAGCTCGGCTTTTAGCGGAATTTGTAAACAAGAAATATTCCCGTAAAAAGGTCGATTGAACAAAAAATGGGTCGGGTAATCGGGAAGACTATTTCGTATTTCGCTGGGCGGGAACGCGAACCATTGATTCTGGGTCGAATTTGGGTACTTTTTAATTGAATTTCAGGAATCATTGGTTTTTATTGGCGCCCACTTGAGGTGAACTATTACAAAAGTGCGCTGTATAAATTCACCGTTATTTTTATAAGTATTGAAACTTTGTGTACCTACGTGTTGCACTTTAATTTAGAACAACATGCCAACCGGTTTCGACACAACCGCCCCTTCAACCTGATAACGCAAGGGAAGTGGAATACGCTCCGGGAAAAACGCCGCACATCATGACTTCCGACACTTGCGTGACTGGTACAAGCGCAGTTCCACCGGGGTGTTTTGGCTGCTGTATGTAGAATGAAGATTTCCCTGATGATAACCAACCTCCGATAAGAGATTAAAGATGGAAAGGAGACGAAAGGTAGAATGAATGATGGATAAATAGATCTTTCGAAAGCACTGGTTACAAGTATATACTCTACGAGAAGGCTTAATCCTTCTCAAAATATAATTACACTATTACTCCATGTTTTAGAAATTCCATATAATGAATTGTGTCAGAAATATGTCAAGAATACAATACTATGTCTCTACGATTTTTCAAATTTTCACTTTAATAATAATAATAATACTTGGACGATTTATATAGCGCCGTTTTTGTTAAAAATCACCTCAAGGGCGCTGTACAAATACTACTTGCTAGGGTTTATCTTATTATGTTCATATACAGAAAGCATACTTACCTGGTAGGGTACTCCAGATTAAAACTTAATTAAATTACAATGCTTTGGGCTGAAACTTTATTAATATATACTCGTACATGTCAACATGTTTCGAAAGCGATAATATGTATATATTAATAAGGTGGTGAATACAAAGTAACTTTTAATTAATTTATTAATAATGACGCCACAAAGTGAATACCAGTCTTTTGAAGAAATTATAAAATAATTCGATTCGATATTATTAATTGTTTTTGTGTTTAATTCGTAGAACACTATTTAATTTTTTTTTTAAATTTAATGTAAATTAAATTTAATAATGTTATTATTACTCGCAGAACTTAATAATAACATTATTACATTTGATTTACATTAAATTAAAAAAAAAAAATCGATTCGATCTTCACCAGTTGCGCGCTCCGCAATTCCATCGACCATGGCTTTTTGCCTGCAAGGGATTCCGGGATTTTGAAGCTGATATGATGTTGTGCGCCTAATTAACCGTATTATTTAATGGCATTGCCCGCAACCACGCACGGAATACTGATGTAATCGAACCACATAAATGAACTCCATTTGGGCTTAGGAGTCCTTACCGATATTGGCAAATGTCCTTGTAAGCATGTTCCCGATTTTCTTTGAATGCCGAAGATCAGAATAAAATATACGGTAATTAAATATCTTTGCCGGAGATATTTTAAAGTTATATTTTCTTTTTGCAATTTTGTGCAAATTTGGATCTTCTGCGTCTCTTTTTCTCATTCTTGACAGTTTCTCCCATAAATTTGAGTGCTTTCACGGCTCAAGATATCTGAAAATATTTAAATTTGATTTTTCGTTTTGTTTCATTTATGTGAATATAGTTTTATGTTATTTCTGGCATTTTACGGCGCCCTTCAGTTGATATTTCACTAAGATAGCTCTATTCAGTGGCGGCTCGTGACTTGAGTGAGCTAGAGTGCTTAGATTGAAAAATACGACTTTATTGATGTTGTTTTAGCTGAAAATGAATTTTATTTTTTTTCAAAATTTCTATTTTTTGTCTGAAGATTTTTCAGTTAGGTGGGGCACTCTAGCTCACTCAAAAGTCACGAGCCGCCCCTGGCTCTATTACAAAGAAACCAGTGTTGGTGTGAATATTTCTGCCTCCCGAATTAAATTTTCCTGAACCAGCTTGTAGTTTGTATTCATTTGCCTACATATTAACAACGGCGATTTGTGGTCTAAATTATTGAAAGTTCAACATTAAAGCTGTTTAAAAAAGAAAAATAATGATTTTCCATCATAAATTAACTGTTTCAAAATTAGAAATAAAAAAAAACTTTTAAATACTAAAACAATATTTATAGCATTCACACAAAGAAATAGAAAAAAAAACACAATAAATATTTGCTTAGTCGCTGCGTACCGGAATAGCGAATTTTGGCTCTGACACACGTTCCGACACCGTTTGAAACCGTATTTATGTTATATGAAATATCCCATAGGTTTTTTACCCTCGTGGATGCGTTGCGGGATTCGCACATAAGGACCGCCGCGCTGTGTTCCTATTGGTGGATTTTGTTACTATGGAATCGTGGCGCGCTGTTTATTTGTACGGGCAAATACTATGGAGTAGTGACGCGCCGTTCAAACTGTAGTAATTTTGAAAACCAAGTTAGTCTTGTTCGCCATAGTTTTTCTTTGTGAGTTCACTGTCAATCGCTCATTAAAGAATGCTGTTTTATTCGACAATCTTTCAATCATGTTCATAAATCTGAACAGTGTGCTGTTTATGACACATAAAATACATACAGTTTGTTTGGGGATATAAGTGATATTTGAAACCACCAGTCTGCAATTCCCCTATCCATTGAAATTCCCTCAGTTTTCGTCCCACACTCGCAAGTGCCATTTTTTGCCCCCGTGTTTGGGTAACTTTAATAATATATGGGGTTGTAAAGACAAGTAACTAATGGATCTTCGTTTCTCGTGCTTCCCGGTCTATTAGTTGCCTGCTATACCGATTGGTTTATTAGTTAACTCACCTTCAAATTAGTTGGGGTAATGGGTGGGGATGTTTCTAATAATTTCGGGAAATTAATTAATACAACGCCGTTAAAACTCATTAGTTTACTAAAGGATATTAAAAATTAATACGTGTTCTTACTTTTACATCAAGAAATGAATCATCTCAGAATGATCATGAACTTTCGGAAGGTAGGAGCAACCGAGTCACAGTCCAGCTACTAAGTTTGAAGATTGGGTTTCATGTTCCACAGCTTGGAATAGACTACCACATGAACTAAAACTGATAAAATACTCAAAATTCGTATTTTCTTTTGAGGTATACAAATGGAGTAAACATCGGTGTTCGAAATATGGCCAACAACATGCGGCCAATTGGTAATAATAGTAATAATAATACTTGGATGATTTGCATAGCGCCGTTTTGTGATAAATCATCTCAAGGGCGCTGTACAAATACTACTTGCTAGGGTTTATCTTATTATGTACATATATAGAAAACATACTTACCATGCTCATTGAAATAACACGGGCTTCAGTCGATTACAAGCGCTCACCGGGTTTGGATCTCCAATGAGAACCGCAAAATGCCTACAAGACTGGACATGTCGTTCTGTCCTTTCGTCTGTTTCACCATAATCAATATTCATTTAAATTTGCTTTTTTGGTGTTAAAAACTTATGGAGCACTTGGAGTTGGCACGCCGGTAACGCAAATGCTCCGGGCCACGGCGTCGCAGCCAGCCGTGCTGTGACTCCGTTCGTTTAGTTCGTTATTGGTTGAAAGACTTCGGGTGACAAGGACAGCCCTCTCACCCTACTTCCTACTAGCGGGAACAATATTTTACATTAATCTTGCAAGGAACATAGACTCTATTTGTATACCTCAATGATATTTTCAGAAAGACATACCCGAAAACTTAGATGTCTATCTACATCCGAAACGATTGTGTATTTTATTTGCTTTATTATTGCCAGTTTATCCCAAGTCTGCATATTTTCATAGCCTGAGACATCTAAGTTTCTAGCTTTGTAAAGCGCCCCTGAGGCATAGATTTAACTATATGCCTTGGGGCGATATTTCAGATAATGACGATATAAAAATAAGTCAAATATTATTAATATTATCACCTGGAATTTATATAATAAATAAAATATCCGTTAGACAATATGTGTGTGTGTGTGTCATGTCAGTATAAAGTAATTAAATTAGAAATGTTTTCCCATTACAACGGTTTGCGGATTTTTATAACATTTTTCCCATTATAGCGTGTTCGTCAATACGACATCTATAAAGTAGGCTAATTAAAAAAATAAGCACTGTTTACGGTTGTCTGTCAAGATTGGTATTGTGTCCTCGTAATATCTTCTTACACAAATAGTAATTTTAATATGTTAATATACCTTCTGCACAATATAAGCTTTTGTGGAGAATTATGAACTTTTGACTTACTAGTAGTTTTAAGTCACTAGTCTCAGTTATTTACTGGTTATAAGTCTTCGTTGTAAGTCACTAGTTATAAATCTTAGTTGTAAAGCATTCGTAATAAATCTTAGCTGTTGGTTATTAGATATAAGTTTGAGTAATAAGTTATAGGTTAGATAAATTAAGTTGTAAAGTGTCCTTGATGTGATTTTCCCACGATAAGTAATCCATTTATTATTATTATTTCTGAACAAAACAAACGAATAATTTGATGATTTAAAATTAATTTGGAATCGTGGTTTAATTCCCCGTTTGAAAGATTGTACAAGATGGCATACAAGTTCCCATTATTAAACAAAAATTGTTACGTTATAAAATGTTTATGTTTGAAACTTTAATTTACACTATAAATCACAGCAAGATTTACTGATCCGTGAGGCATAATATACCTGTTGGCCGTACTAAAAATAACTCACCCTAACATAAGTTTTTTTGTTGTTATTTTCAAGGGGGTACGCGCCCCGACAACGCTTTTTTTAATCGCAAACCCACCCTCAATTACTAGAGTTACGGGGAAGGTATAACAGTATGCTTCATTAGTAGACGAACAACAAAAATAATAATTAATGGGTTACTTCGATTTCGAAAAATCATCTCAAGTGCGCATTACAACTTAATTTATCCAAGCTATTACTTATAACTTAGACTTATAACTAATCACTCACAGCTGAAGTTTATTACTAATGTCTTACAACTAAGATTTATAACTAGTGACTTATAACTTACAGCTTAGATTTATAGCTAGCGACTAACTACTGAGGCTTATAATTAGTGACTTAAATCTAATACTTATAGCTAGTCACATATAACTTATTACTAATGACTACATATTTTTGACCATGTGGGTCTTAAATAAGTGGTATGACCAAGTGGGTCTTAATAAACCTGGAAAGGTATTGTGGAAGATATAGCCGCAAGGATTAATGTTTTTGTCACTTAAATTATTATATGTTTCGCCATACCGAAGGTTATAAATACATTTTATAAGGTTTTCAGTAACCTCTTATCACTTTTCAATAGATTAAGTGCGTTTACAATATTTTGGCTCTTTTTTGTCAACATCATATATTCCCAATAACGTATCAGTTAACCCAACAAATCATAACGTTTAACCCTAGAATGGAAGCGTTCTTCCTTAGCCCATTAATGGAAGCGAAAAGTATATTTTACTCCCATTTTAAAATAGGTGCTTTTATTCTATCTTTGTTGTTTAGGGTAATAAATATTGTGATCGCTCATAATAAACATATATTGCTTAAATTGATAAAATATATATTCATAATTCACTCGTTTATTGTGTCTGATAAGCTATCAGTAAATAGCGATAGTTCCCTCCATACAATGAGACGTAAAATTTCCTCGATGAGAAAAATTTTAAACTTACCTACGAGAAAAAGGTGCAGCCTGCTACTATAAAGATAAACGCATTGCTGAGGAAAGCATATCTAGAATAAAGGTAGCGTGATCGGACGGCACTTCAGTGAAAAGTTAGTTAGAAATTGGACAGAATAAATGTTTACTCCTCGCTTTCATTTTGGGGTTAAAAAAAACATTCAGAAAAAATTACAGAGTAAAATATGTATATTTTTGGTATTGACGACTCGTGGTGGAATTCCATTATAATGATTTATTAAAATAATTTTAATTTTTTTTCTTCCGACTGATCTGTCAGACTAGTCTGAAAATGGCCGTAATATGCTAAAACCCGGTCAGGTAAAAAATAAATAAAAAGTTTTAAAATTGTTTTATTAAGTAATAATAGTTAACCACACTTCCTTTCTGTACGCTATTAAAAAAAACTTCGTCGATTATTGCTGACGTTTTCCATTTATGCAGCTGACTGTTCCATACAAACTGGCGCCCACCCAATTGTTATGGTTTAGTATTCGATTAGCCTCGTAAACAAGCCTCCTTGACGGGCTTGACGTCTCAACATGTGTTTAGGGTCGTTCAAAAATTCCATCAATAATCGCCCGATGTCTGGAAATCAATTTCATCGATTTTTAATGCAAATATTCCAATAAAAAATCATCGGCAATCGTGATAATCAGTGACGTCCAATTTGGTGACTCGAGCTGACTTTATGAAGTGCTTTTTAAATATGTAGCCGTTACTTAGAAATCTTTTTTTTTGTTATGTTTTTGGCTTTCACCCATTAAGGGCGATCTCGGCCATTTAGAAATCTTTAAAAATGAGTAAGCCATCTGGAGTAACGCTTTTCCGTTCTCATGATGGCTTATTTACTCGTTTTTCAAGATTCCTAGGTAACGGCTATATATTTTGTCTATGGTTGTAGTTAACCATGAACAAATTAACCATTTTGCGATCAACTGTCTTTTTTGTGTTTTAGTTCTATATATTGATAATAAATTTCAACTTTCATGTAATTTTTTTTTGGGAATATCAAATAACCATCAAATTAGGTTCATAGATGTTTTAAAAATATATGAATATCGCAAGAAATGGGAAGAAAATTCCTTGCAACCATTAATAATTAGAACTCTCAGTCCGACCGGTCAGTGGGTGAGTTGGCATCGCGTGTGGTTCCCACCCAGGCGTCGTGAGGTCAATTCCTCGACTGACAAAATCCTCCATCACATCACAAGCAACATTTTCTATTAATGTGGTGGTGGTAGGAGATTTTAAAAGATTTTGAATGTTTTTCTAACTTAAAAAAATATCTATTAAAAAAACTTTTTTTTATATTATATATTCTATTTTTAAATATTTGGTTTATTTTTAAATTTTATGGTTACCATATGATGATAAAAGCTTCACATCTCAGTAGCAGTGGTTGTAATAATTTTTCTATAAAAAAAATTCTTGTTGGAAAAACTTGCACGCCACTGGTTTACATCGATTATTATAATGCAAATATTTTTCAAAATCTCCAATAATTGATGGATGCCACTCCCATTCTTTGTTTTTTAATGCCAACCCGCCAAATTATTATAACTGTCTCACCAAAATTCCACATAATTTAATAGTGATGTCGACCCTGAGATTTTTTAGTTTTTTTTTTTAGTTATTTCTTTAAATTAATTTAATAATGGCTTCTTGTGAACGTTTTATTATCGTCAATTCATTCGATCCTGTCCCAAAATATACCCGTGTAAGTTCTAAAGAGAGATAACATGTCTTATACGTGGATAAAAAGAATCAATTCAATGTATTTAATATTAAAATCAGTACACACCTACATTTGTGTGTTTCAATTTAAGCAGTAGAACTATTTGGGTACGAGAAATAAAATAAATGTCAATTTGATGTGAGTTCGCCTAAACACCGGTATTCGGAAGGTATTGCCATAAATAAAAGTTTAATTCTGTTATTTGAAATCTGTACATAATAGTATTTTTTATATAAGCATTATGGTTAGTTGGGAGGCAGAATTCAACGATGGAAGAAATATGGAGGATATTGTACTTAGCAACTTTAAAAAAAAAAAATTATTTTGTTTAATTTGCTAGGTGAAATTTAAAAAAAACTTCTGTATAAAACCTGATATTGTGAGGAAATTTTTAAATATTGTTTTTTCTGACCAATTCTGGAAATGTATTGAAGTCGGTCTTTTAATTTAACCGCCGGTCCTTTGGGTTATTATTCCAAAAGTAGGTAAAAAAACATCGTTCTTTTTTCATTAGATCTCGCAATAACATCACGTGTGACTAGTGACGTAACTTGTATGGGAGAGACGAAAATACCCGAACACATTCGTTATCTTCGGCTGACCTCAAAATACTAAACGAGGTGACATAGGAAGAAATTTGACGTATATGAATGCTTTGTGGGTTTCAGGTATTGCTTTTTTGTACCTGAACGTATGGGATACGGCTTGTTGCGTTCGGGTGATAATATAGCGGCCGTATCACGTACGTTCGTATAGGTAGGGCGGTTAATTATTTTTAAATAATGGAACCATAGAATAAAGAATACACACTAGAATTGCCTTCCATGTAAATTTAAATGGAAGCCGGTAGACATTTGTTTCTCTTACACTGCCCGTATTCTATATTGCCATTCCATTTGATCGAAATGAAAAGATGATAAAATTATTAAGGCCGGAATGCCAGACTTTTGGATCACGAAACAAGCTTACATCGCATTTCTGATGTTATTTTTTATTATAAGCATAGAACAAACAATATGGTGTCTTGTCTTATTTTTTTGACAGTTGAATGAATATTTCAAAGCGCAATAGCTCATGGTGGAATTAACGTTGCTAGCGGCCATCATGGATCACCATTTTTTACCTTATTTCATATATTTGAAGGGCGGCCATCTTGGATCACCATTTTTACCTTATTTCGTGAATTTGAAGGGTGGCCATTTTGGATCACCATTTTTATCTTATTCATATATTTGAAGGGCGGCCATCTTGGATCACCATTTTTACCTTATTCCATATATTTGAAGGGCGGCCAACTTGGATCACTATTTTTACCTTATTTCATATATTTGAAGGGCGGCCATCTTGGATCACCATTTTTACCTTATTTCATATATTTGAAGTGCGGCCATCTTGGATCACTATTTTTACCTTATTTCATATATTTGAAGGGCGGCCATCTTGGATCACCATTTTTACCTTATTTCATGTATTTGAAGGGCGGCCATCTTGGGATCAGAATTATTACCATATAATAAAGAAGAACTATTACCTTGTTTCATCATATTTCGGCATCAGCATTTATATAATCTGCTGTCAGATTCTGTTGGACTTTCCTCTCTCGCGTGTTTGCTCCACGGGTGTTCCCATAACGTCTCCTATCTATCGGGATAGCCGTGTTCTCCATTCTTAATTCAATAAATGTTATTTTTATTTAGTTGATAAATCGAGACAGCATTTTGTGTCGCAACTCGAAGAGAATTGAATATATTATTACCATGTATCTTTCTGTCTTCAAATGGCTTTTAACCAAATCGATGTAATTATTTACTTGGTTCCCAAACAATATGAACATGTTGGAAATAAATGTCAATAAGTTTGTTTTCCGATAAAAGATAAATATTTTATTCTTTCGATTTACATATTTACAATTCAATGTATTACTTTTCATTGTGTTTAATTCGTAGAATTTATTTTTTAAGTATCTGTTTCAAATTTAATAATGCTATTTCGTATTATTTAAAAGCGTTCAAAGCCATTTTCAGAATGTTTGAAAATTCCTTTGAACGCCGAAATAGCTGTCACAACAATAATAAAAAAATCTAAAATACTTGCAGAACTTAATAATAATATTATTATATGTATTTAATTTACCTTGTTTAAATTAAAAAAAAATGCTTTATGTAAGACTTTGTATAGTCACTTATCTTCTTTTTATGGTGCGCTCTCCTATCAGAGGATAGTCATCACTGCAATCATGTTTCATTGTTTACCACAAAAAAATTTGGAACAAACAATGTGGAATCTTTTTCAAGTTTTGACAGCTGAATTTACGTTTTAAAGCTGAGTAGCTCATGATGGAAAAAAACTTTGCGAGGTGAAAATAGCTGTGATGACCTAGAAATTACAAACAGAATTTGTGCAAATTTCACGACTCCAGAACTCACCATTCGAGAGTTTCATCTGCTTCAGACTTAGACAAACAAACAGAATTTCTGATTTATAGTCTGCTGACGCAAGAAATACTACGAATTATTTATCTGTTGATTTCTATACTGGTAAATAGTAAAATGTGTAAGGTTCCAATAAAAGACAATAATCCTCAAACTGTATTTAAATTCTATACGAAACACGTACTGAAATTTTAGATAAAACGTCCAAAATGTCCTTCGCTGGTTTCCAAACTGCACCTATTCTCAAACATGTCTGTATGTATTTCATAGAATTTAGAAGATTAAGGTGTGAGGATTTTTATTTTTTGAAACCTTATACATTTACCTTACTACCCGTATAGAATTTTCTGATAAATCATTTATAGTATTGCTTGAGTTAGCAGACTATAAAGTATTGTTTCGGGCCATTTTTGAATCTGTGTATCGAGAGATCACCCCAATTTTTGTTCAAAAGGGAACAAAAAAATCATGAAAAATCCTGTATTAACAACCTATTGCATCATTACAACTCCGCGGGTATGTACCTACCTTAATTCAATCTACCCTAATCTAACCTAACCTTCGCCGTTACAACAGCCTCCTCCCAAGGAATGATTATAGCCAAGTGTATTATTACCGGGTTTATTACGTCTTGGGACCCATACGGCACGTTTTTGAGTGTTTTTTATTTTTTATTATTTACTGTACCACCCGGCCTTGCTCGGATTATTATTATTTGTTTTTTTTTAATAAAGTTATGAAGTTGTGATTTCTTGCTTGTCGT
>JAHDVE020007585.1:0-13858 GCA_022606495.2 Halesus radiatus
ATAAATACACGATAAGCTGTCTGATATATTTATGTATGCCCACATTATTTTGGAAATGCGATAAATCTTATTTGAACCCTGAATTTATTTATTTGGATTTAAAGGACCCTTTCGTTTATATTTTCTTCATAAAATTAAAATAAGTCTCTAAACATTTGTTAATATTGTATTATAATACCTGTTTGTATAATGAATTATGTTTCAACCATTATATTGACTCTGGCACTGCTTCCCCAAACGTTTAAGTCAGTTATTTAGGAGAAATCTGAGCTAATCTTTTCCATCCTTTATTTGGGGGGAACCACCCCCTATTTTTTCTATTATTAAGTGAAATCTATATATAACATTTGCCGACTTATAGAATAATAGTTCTATATTTATGCATATTAATATTTTAGGAATCCCCAATTATCTTTTGAAAATGGGAAGAAGGGTAGGCAGTTCGAGCAGCAACAGACACGGGGGTTAGCTTTAATTTTTTATTCCTAAAACCATTAATAACAACAAGTTAGTCGGTGGGGTCCAAAAATTGGTAGGGCGTCAGAAAAATGGTGTCGGGATAATCCAGGACTCAAGCTGTGCCCGGCCTGGGTTTACATATTACCCTTTGGTGAATACCGAAACGGACAATATTGTAGAAGGAGAATTGGCCTTATCCAGAGGACGTCACAACGCTGAAGTGCCTTCGTGAGCATGCTCGTTGCCTTTGGGGGAGACAAGGACCCCACCTTGGCAACAAGGTGGGGGCCCAAGTCATATAAGGGCATTTGAACCATCTACAATATCGTTTTTGGTATAGCCTAATGGTATTGTTGTAGATGGTTAAATAAAATATTTTTAAAACAAATCCTTAAATAGAAATTCCGTGGAATTTAAACATTATAAAACAGAGTAAAAACAATAGGGATAGCACATAAGTGCATATCTATAAAGGTCGGGTAATAAGTAAACTCATTTATCATGTATGTTTAGTGGTTAGATGCAAGCATTGCCTCGATCGTAAGACTGCGAAATAAACAGTTAAAATTATGGCTGTTTCTATCGAAAACACAATAAATATCATTTTCCTTTTAAGACTCTCGAGAACTGTTCGGCCAAGACTCTTCTCTTCCGCATGTATTCGGGTCTGGTGGTCTTTTGAATTTTGACCGACAACATGATTGCCAGATGAAGTTTTTCGCTGATATAGTGGTTAATCAGCACCCTGGCCACTTTGAGGTGGAAAATTTGTTCAGGCTTTGGGGACTTTCCAATGTGTTTCGAGTGGGGGTGGCAAAACTTCGAAAGTGTTTTAGCATTTTGGTAGTTTGAAAACCCTTTTCGAATGAGATTAACGTATTGATAATAGCGGTCGTCGTTCCACTGCTACTCTTTCTCCGAGCTGTAGTAGTTGATGACCCTTTGGCAGTCGTTTTTGGACTTGTTGCTTTTGCAGACGAACGAAATCGTTTTCAGAATGTTTCCCGTAACTTTTATCAAACTTTTCTTTCTCGTCGTCTTTCTAGGCCTCGTGTTAGAAACTTAACTTTCATAGGCTGGCTATAAGCTCGACTCTACGTTGGTCAAAGTGTTCAACTATTGATTGGAAAGCGGCTTTTCAGATACAGGGAAACTGTAGCTTTAAAGGGGAAATAGACTTCTGGGAACCGAGGCTGAGACGGACAGATAGCAATTTCAGGTGCATTGTAGGGAAAGAGTGGGATTAATGGGGATATGCATTGATTGGCAGAGGGAAAAAGGATAGTTTTGATGGTAGTTGAAAGTTGGTGGTTTGGAAGGTGAATAGTGGGACACCAAGCAACGGGATAATTCATTGTAGAAGCTAATGAAAACATTTTTTTGCGAGTTTGGATGTTTTGGTGTTTGATTGTTTCTGAATAAATCTGGTATTTTGGGAAGGATTTCTTTGATGAGAGTTGATAAAAAAATAGGATTCATTTGGTTTGTGTATGAAAATAAATCCTATGACTTTGCAAAAATATGAGGTTATAAAATAGAAATACAATTGTCTCAATAGTTAATTTGATTCTTTGTGAGTTTGGAATATTGGGGTTTGTTCTTTTTTAACATAATTATCACGAAACTTAAATAGTATATAATTATCTATTATGCTTTATATGCTGTTCATTTTACTAACTGTTATTCTTTCATGGCTAACATTTTTTTATTATCTTTCTTGATTTTTTAAGTATTAATTTCATTTTTTTACGATTATTATTTTTAATGTTCAATATACGATGTAAGGTTCATCGATTCGTTATTGTTAAACAAACTCAAATTCTGTTATTGTTTATCCTTTTATTTATTCGAAATTTGTTTTATCCTGATTTTGTCTAGCCTTAAACCATCTTTCAACTTCCTTGTGTTTTTTGTTTTGTTTTAATCGTATTTACCTCTAAAATAATACACGGAACTGAGACATCTTTATAGTAAATTTAAGTGGATATACATCAATGTGATTAGTGATACTTAATTAAAACACGAAATCCAATATTAGACTAGCATTTAATACACTTGTAAATTATCACAATTATTGGTTAACTATCCTGGAAAGTATCTGGTCTCACATTTCTAAACTGGTTTGTAGAGCAAAAGCACACTTAGAGTTAAAAACAAATCTATTTAATAGGCCAAGAAGGCATTACTGATTTATTTCCATCCTGAAGTAGGCTTGTAAATTGGTCTGAGTTTATATGATTATACATTTGCTAAGAGGATAGATGTATTGTATTTAGCAACAAAGCAAAGTTTTATTATTATTAGTACTCGTACTAACAATAATAAGGGAAGGAAAAAATACTTTTGTTTCCTTTAAATTGTTTATTTTTGATAATGATTTTATTCAGACAACATACTTCATACATATTGACAATAATGTTTAGAACATATATTATTTATGTTAAATACATCAATATTGAGTATGCGATTGGTCGAAACTATTCATCCACGAATTCATGACCAATTAATCATATTGTCGAGGACTGTCCAAATAAAACTAAAGCAATTAAGGCAGATTCGCTTTTGTTAATAACATTTCATGATGATTTACAAAATGTGCAGCCAATTTATGTATATAGAAGTATAAATTTACTAATTATAGATGATCTTTCATGTTTTTCACTATTCTTGACAGAATTATTATACGGGTTGACGCGATGTGAGGGTCTTATAACTCGAATATTTTACGGTGTATTGCCTTTTTTTAGTTGTTGGTTTTTGTTAACAACCGGATGGATTTTCTTGATCATCTTCATCAGAACAATAAACACAGAACGAAGATTTTCTCCTACTCACAAAATCTTTTTTGATTAACCTCTACATTTTTCTTGTCACTACTTCCTCGTCTTTGGATCTGCAAGCCATTGCGGAACTGTTTATAATGCAACTGTTGGCTCAACCATATGTGGGATGAAAAAGAAGAGTATGGGTTATCCACCAATGCCTTCTCCAAATCGGGATGGATCATATTGACATTAATTTTATTTTGTATTTTGTATTTTGTATTTTGTATTGGATGGTAAATTCATTCTTACTTTTTTTTTGTATAAGTTTCATCTACGATAATGAATAATACTAAATATCGAATATATATTAAAAAAAAATAGTTGCGATAAATATTAAGATATATAATTGATTAGAAGACATTTTTCTATTGAAAACAATAACTGTTTTTATTATTGAAAACCATCAAATTTTTCTCAAGGGAAATCCCACTTTCTCCCCTGGACTCGTCGTTTTTTTTAAATGAAATGTTCTTGACGAGATAGTTTAGTCTTTTAAAGCATTATCTGGTGATGAAATTGAGGGTATTTTCTTTTTGGCATGCCCTCTCCTACAGTCATTAAAATAATATTTTGCTCAATACGAACTGGAAAACTAACCTGATTAACAGCCCACAAAATTCACGAATGGAGGAGAGGGCGTACCATAAAAAAAAATACCCTCAATTTCACCGGGTAATGCTTTAAAAGACTAAACTATCTCGGCAAGAACATTTCATTTCAAAAAAACGATGCTCTCGTCGTAAATATAAAATCGATAATTTTCCTTTTTTTTGATCAAACAAGAGGATTTTTTATTTATTTGATTTTTATATGGATTTACTTGTTGAAAAAACAGATGTTTTTTTTTTTTTTTAATCAAAGTTTGAAATTTATCGTAGTACGGCAGACATTTTGAGATCCTTAGGATAAATAAATACAACATTACAATAAATCTAAAATTGACAAATAAAACCAATAAATTAGAATAACATCTCATTCTTACAAAAATATATCAATACAGATTCAACATGACGTTTTTACGGCAAATTCCTTGCTTTTGGATTTCCGACTGTCAATGACATCTGATTTTGCTTTATCGGTTCTCCGCTATTGTTGGATTTCTTTCCAAGTTCAAATAAAAAATACATGTATTTATTTAGGAATTATGATTTTATTATTTCTCACAGATTTAAAAAATAAACCAATTTAAATGGATTTTAAGGTAGAACCATTGACTCAAGGCAACCTAAAAGAGGCTATAGATGTTGTTAATCAATGTTTTATAGATAACCCAATCATAATGGACAAAATTAAAACTTTTGAAGAGTTCTCAAAAAATACAGCAAACTTAATGGGAAATATATTACAGGAGGAAATGGAAATGAATAAAATTAGAAATACTCGAATGTCTTATGGTCAAGTTTTGACTTACAAACACAGAATTATCGGGGTCGCAATGGTGTCGGACTTAATTCGGTTCCTGAAAATAGTTTAAAGCTGTACATTCGATGATGTGAGTTTTAAACCATTTAAACTTATCAACCAAGAATAAATAAAGAAGTAAAATAATGCTTACTTAGGCAAATCAGCTACTGCCAAAGAATTTCGGTCAAGGAATTTTTAAGTCTTTAACTTATGCTGTCCTTTAAAATTTATACAAAAACGGAATTCAAAATTTGTATTTTGTAAGCAACAATTCAATAACTCTTAACGAAGGGAAATTTTATGATGGATAAATTGTGAACGAAGGTCGATAAAAAGTTTCAAATGGTAAGTAAATAACTTTATACCTCGTTAAGGTTAATTTGTCAAGGGTTTTTGAAAAAGCAAAACTGTGATTATTGGATTTATGTTTCGGAGTGCACTGCGCTTTTATTTATTGTAGGAATCGAATACCTATCTAATTATAATGTTGGATAAAAAAAACACCCTTGTTTAATAATAATAAATAATATTTATACATGTTTAATATTTAAATAATTTTATATTTTATAATAATCTTGTTGCTGTTTATTGATGTGCATATACAAATTTCAGTGAAAGCTTTATTTAACTAAAAAATTCAGGAAGTTTGAAGGAAAGGCTGTAACAATTATTTCACTATTTAAAAAAATATCAATTTTACTTTTTTGATGACTCTGACGATGATTGTCCTAAAATATAGACTGGTTACTAAAAATCTGTTGCGAATTAGATATTTTTAAATACATCAGTTATATATTATAAAATTAAAGTGTTGCTAAATAGATTATTATGACTATCATCATTGTTAATATTATTGTCGTAATTCTAAATCTGATGAAAATCAGAATGTCATCATAAATAACAGTTCGACATAATCACATTACGCGATTAAACAAACAACAAACATATCAAATTGTGTACTAATATAAAGTCAAATACATTATCTCATAATTTATTAAAATATATTTCTCAATAACATCCTCCTAATCCATTATTAAGGATTTATGAACTAAACTTTTCACCAACCTGAGAATCCTCACAAACAAAATGAATAGAAAGTTAAGGAGTCTTATAGAAACCAACACTATTTTCTATAACCAAAGAACATTCTACAAAGACTCTTCTTTCTATTCATTTCTCCCGTACTGGCTTTCGGAAACGAGGTAGCCTTGGAGCAGTGGTCCGTCCCTCAGCTGCCCAACAAGGACTACTCTCAATTCGAATTTTCCAGGTTGCGCAATCATATCGCCTAATATCCCAACCAGTCAGCCAGTACTGACTATACTGAAGGGGTGAAAGGTTGGAGAGTTATGAAAAGCCTCTTCCGGACCTACAGCAAAAACTTCACGATAATGTTGATTGCTGGAGCAATTACCACCGCCATTTCGCTAATGTTACCTATCATTACTCGCCAAGTTATCCTTTACGTCAAATCTGAGAATAAAAGTATTGAACATGGCGTAGTCATCATTATCATTATCCTTTTTCTCAAGTTTTTGCAAAGTTTGGCGAAATCCCAACTAAATTTCGAGATCGGACTTATCGGTTTTTATGCAAGTAACAGCTTGAGTCTTTGCATATTTAACAAGGCCCTCAAATATCCAACCTTATGCTCCAAGAAGTATTCAATATCGCAGCTAATCAATTACAGTCAAGTAGATGCACAGCGTCTTAACAGCCTGGGTTCTACTATGAACTTTGCATTATTTCTTCCAATTCAGCTCGGTGTTAGTATGTATCTCATGTACATCTTTATTGGGATTTCATTTTTGGCAGGGATCGTAGTCATGGTGACGATGTCTTTGATCTTTTTTACAACTGGAAAAATGATTAGTTAAACTAATGGGGAATTTGTCAAAAAGAAAGATAAACGAATGAGGATAACCACAGAAATATTTAATTTAATTCAGTTTATCAAGGTGAATGCATGGGAGAAATATTTCTTCAGAAGACTCGACGCTGCCAGGATGGAGGAGCTTCAGTATCATAAGAAAGTGGGAATTCTCAAAACTCTGGCGACTTCGATTTTTTGGATAACCACTCCTCTCGTATTGTTAGCCACATTAGTGACTTATGTTTTCTTGGGGAATCAGATAACTGCTTAAAAAGTATTCACTCTCCTTATCTTGCTCAATGTTCTTCAAGCCCCCCTAAGAATGATACCGGAAACTGTCAACCAATTGATGCAAATCTGGATTTCAATCAAGCGGATCGGTATTTTTCTTTACGACTAAGAGATTGAAATCAAATACATTGCTCATACTGTCCAGAAGGAAAAAGGCAAAAAGTGCGCCATAGCAATACAAGATGGACATTTTTACTGGGAACTTTAAATCAAAGATCAACATCCAAAAGACAAAAAAGACAAAGACTTGAGTCCTCCGATTAAAAGAAAACCAGACATCCAACCAGAAAGTAGTTTTGTGCCTCTTGATGATTAAGATTTGGGAAATTAAACCAAACGGTTATTAATGTCTGGTGCATAGAGTCATTTTTATGAAATTGAAATACCGCATATTAAAATCCTAAAAAATATCAACCTGAATGTGCAGCCTGGTGCTTTTGTCATCGTTTTAGGCGATACAGGAAGTGGTAAATCCAGTCTTCTCTACTCAATGCTTGGAGAAATGAAACCCAACCCCCTCTATCAGCCAAGTATCACCATCAATGGATCGATTGCTTTCGTGCCCCAGAAACCATGGATTATGAGCGCAACAGTTGCCGATAATATTATTCTTGCCTCTGAGAAGAATGAGCAGAAGCTGGCTTCATGCGTAAAGTACTCCTGTATGGAAGCCGACGTAAAGGTGCTGACTGAGGGAATCAACACGACGATCGGGGAGAAAGGCACGAACTTATCAGGAGGGCAAAAAGCCAGAATCACTCTCGCCCGAGCTTTATATGCCGATCGAGACATCTACCTACTTGACGATGTGATCAGCGCCGTGGACGTTCATGTTGGCGACTTCATTATCAAAGAAACTCTGTTGAATTACCTAAAAGGGAAAACCAGACTTCTGGTGACTCACGCTGTTATTTACGCCAAATATGCCGACCAAATAATCATACTGAAGAAAGGGCAGGTTGTCGAAAACGGGCCATATGAACAGGTCAAGGAAAGTACATATTTCAAATAAATCGAAAAACTTTAGGAAAAGAAGGTTGCCAAAGCTAAAAGGAAAGGGGCAGATGACCAGGCTTAAATCACTAAAGTAGTGAAGACCGAATAAATCAGGAGCAAGCAGGAACTAACTCCAGTCGTGGTTGAATAAAAAATTAGAGATGGACTTGTCGCACAGCTCCTACTTCCGGAAGATCGAAGAAAAGGTGAAGTCGATTGGGACGTCTATAAAAATTATTTCAACTTGAACGGAGGGTTTGTTTTTGTAGTCAGTTTTTTGTTGGCACTTATAATTTTTATGGTGACATCGGTCTGGTCAAACATCGAAATTAAGCGGTGGTGTCAAAACCCAAATGGAGGGTATAGCAATCTCATAATGTTTACTATCTTGGCTGTTCTGTCAGCCCTGTTTGCTTGCTGCAGAAATCTGATTTTGGTATTTTCCACAATTAGGCAAGGAGCTATTGTCCACAAGAAGATGATCAAAGGACTACTCTATGCAAGCATACCGGAATTTTTCGACCGGGTACCCACAGGTAGAATTCTGAACAGACTGTCCAAAGACCTCCAATAGCTTGATGAAATTGTTGGTTTAATGCTTATGGCTTCTTTACTATACTTTTTTATCCTCCTAAGCATCGTATTCATTTGCGTTTACTGCTCTACCAGCTATTTTTTAATTCCTGTGGTCATCTTTGTTTACGTCTGCTATCGTTTAAAGATTTACTACTTGAAAACACAACGAGAATGCATCAGACTGGAAAATGTGAGCAGCTCACCTCTTGTTAGTGGTCTCACGGAGACTATTAATGGACTCGCGACCATCAGAGCATATAAAGTATCTAATGATTTCCTGGAGAAACAGTGTAATACTGTGAACATCAATAAGCGAAACAGAATAGCCAGGGAAGCAATGGACGCCTGGTTTAATCAACGACTGGCTTGGATATCTTATGCAATAAATATTTCTGCAATAGCGTTCTGCATATTGAAAGCCAATAGCGATCCCTCGATGACTGGACTTCTCCTCGCTTATGCCATTACGCTGGATTAAAGTGTGACTGATTTGATTTCTTGTTTATCCAAATTTGAGAATTCAATGATTAATGTCGAAAGGGTCCTACATTTTATGTAGATCGAACCTGAGACTGGGTACGCAGAATATACGAAAAGCTGGTCGACCTAAGACGAGGCGCTAGTCGCAGTCATTCCGCAAGGGAGAGTTGAGTTCAAAAACCTTGTCCTTAAATATAGGCCTGATCTGCCTGATGTGCTTAAGAACATATCCCTCTTAATCTATCCCCGAGAAAAAATTGGTGTTGTGGGTAGGACTGGCGCTGGCAAGTCGACCATCACCTCAGCTATCCTTAGACTCATCGAACCCACCTCAGGCATGATTCTGATTGATGGTCAAAACATCATGAATATGAACCTTCGGGATCTCAGGTCCAGCATCACTTTGATTCCTCAAGACCCAGTGCTCATCGAGGGAACACTTCGAGAAAATCTAGATCCACGAATGTAACACCCCGATGAACTTCTCGTAAATGCCCTCTTCAAGTGTTGTCTAGATTTTCTGGTGAATGAAAGGGAGGGTCTAGATACCAAAATATAATCCTCTGGCGACAATCTGTCCGTTGGGTAGAAACAGTTGATCTGCATCTGTCGAGCCTTGATCCGGAAATCGAAGCTGATCTTGATTGACGAGGCCACAGCCAACATTGATGTGAAGTCTGACAACATGATCCAGAAGGTAATCCGGGAGAGTTTTAATAACTCAACTGTGATAACAATTGCGCATAGACTGAAGACCATAATGAGCAGCGATCGAATCCTGGTGATGGAGTTCGGGAAGATCGTTTAGTTCGGCACCCCGACTGATTTATTGGGAAACCATCGTGGAGTATTTTATGATATGCACACCAGTGCTCAGAAAGATGATATGCTTTGAGATTCCTTTAGTTTTTAATAGTAATACAAAATAGTATTAAGTTACATGGTTATATATACATATTTGAATTCTGTTGGATGCATGTATATTTCTGTTGACTCTATCTATTTTAGTAATGATACAATTTCACCTAAATATCGTCTGGCATATTCACTAGCATCGACGCCTAGATGAAAGTGTTTTTAGGAGAAATATCAATTCAACATTTACATTTGAATTTATGTCTATAAAAATATATGAGTTTATTCTAATGATGTGCTCATGCTTGTATTCGGCTGGTCAATTTTCAATGTTAAGCCTAAACTATTCTTCACTATTTATTTTTATATTTCTTATTATTAAATGACTTTTCAAAAACAAATGTTTAATGCTTAATATTTAATATTTTTTTTCGATTTATATTTACACATATAATACGAAGCAAAACTATTTTGGTTTACAGTTGAATAAAGGAAATGAATGGCATTATTAATATTTTTACACTTGGTCAGATATCTCTTCCTCATGGCTCAACACATGCAACCTTATTGATACTATCCGTCCGAATTGAATGATCATTCAAGGTGATGTTTGCTCATGAAAAAACATCACCATTCAAGTCAAGCTTATCAATTCTCCTTGAAAAATATTAATCGGACAAGGGTGTGAAGTGCTGGGAGAAAATCAGCCTTGCTCAAGGTGGTATTTAATTTTGTGAGGATAAACTATAAATACACGATAAGCTGTCTGATATATTTATGTATGCCCACATTATTTTGGAAATGCGATAAATCTTATTTGAACCCTGAATTTATTTATTTGGATTTAAAGGACCCTTTCGTTTATATTTTCTTCATAAAATTAAAATAAGTCTCTAAACATTTGTTAATATTGTATTATAATACCTGTTTGTATAATGAATTATGTTTCAACCATTATATTGACTCTGGCACTGCTTCCCCAAACGTTTAAGTCAGTTATTTAGGAGAAATCTGAGCTAATCTTTTCCATCCTTTATTTGGGGGGAACCACCCCCTATTTTTTCTATTATTAAGTGAAATCTATATATAACATTTGCCGACTTATAGAATAATAGTTCTATATTTATGCATATTAATATTTTAGGAATCCCCAATTATCTTTTGAAAATGGGAAGAAGGGTAGGCAGTTCGAGCAGCAACAGACACGGGGGTTAGCTTTAATTTTTTATTCCTAAAACCATTAATAACAACAAGTTAGTCGGTGGGGTCCAAAAATTGGTAGGGCGTCAGAAAAATGGTGTCGGGATAATCCAGGACTCAAGCTGTGCCCGGCCTGGGTTTACATATTACCCTTTGGTGAATACCGAAACGGACAATATTGTAGAAGGAGAATTGGCCTTATCCAGAGGACGTCACAACGCTGAAGTGCCTTCGTGAGCATGCTCGTTGCCTTTGGGGGAGACAAGGACCCCACCTTGGCAACAAGGTGGGGGCCCAAGTCATATAAGGGCATTTGAACCATCTACAATATCGTTTTTGGTATAGCCTAATGGTATTGTTGTAGATGGTTAAATAAAATATTTTTAAAACAAATCCTTAAATAGAAATTCCGTGGAATTTAAACATTATAAAACAGAGTAAAAACAATAGGGATAGCACATAAGTGCATATCTATAAAGGTCGGGTAATAAGTAAACTCATTTATCATGTATGTTTAGTGGTTAGATGCAAGCATTGCCTCGATCGTAAGACTGCGAAATAAACAGTTAAAATTATGGCTGTTTCTATCGAAAACACAATAAATATCATTTTCCTTTTAAGACTCTCGGGAACTGTTCGGCCAAGACTCTTCTCTTCCGCATGTATTCGGGTCTGGTGGTCTTTTGAATTTTGACCGACAACATGATTGCCAGATGAAGTTTTTCGCTGATATAGTGGTTAATCAGCACCCTGGCCACTTTGAGGTGGAAAATTTGTTCAGGCTTTGGGGACTTTCCAATGTGTTTCGAGTGGGGGTGGCAAAACTTCGAAAGTGTTTTAGCATTTTGGTAGTTTGAAAACCCTTTTCGAATGAGATTAACGTATTGATAATAGCGGTCGTCGTTCCACTGCTACTCTTTCTCCGAGCTGTAGTAGTTGATGACCCTTTGGCAGTCGTTTTTGGACTTGTTGCTTTTGCAGACGAACGAAATCGTTTTCAGAATGTTTCCCGTAACTTTTATCAAACTTTTCTTTCTCGTCGTCTTTCTAGGCCTCGTGTTAGAAACTTAACTTTCATAGGCTGGCTATAAGCTCGACTCTACGTTGGTCAAAGTGTTCAACTATTGATTGGAAAGCGGCTTTTCAGATACAGGGAAACTGTAGCTTTAAAGGGGAAATAGACTTCTGGGAACCGAGGCTGAGACGGACAGATAGCAATTTCAGGTGCATTGTAGGGAAAGAGTGGGATTAATGGGGATATGCATTGATTGGCAGAGGGAAAAAGGATAGTTTTGATGGTAGTTGAAAGTTGGTGGTTTGGAAGGTGAATAGTGGGACACCAAGCAACGGGATAATTCATTGTAGAAGCTAATGAAAACATTTTTTTGCGAGTTTGGATGTTTTGGTGTTTGATTGTTTCTGAATAAATCTGGTATTTTGGGAAGGATTTCTTTGATGAGAGTTGATAAAAAAATAGGATTCATTTGGTTTGTGTATGAAAATAAATCCTATGACTTTGCAAAAATATGAGGTTATAAAATAGAAATACAATTGTCTCAATAGTTAATTTGATTCTTTGTGAGTTTGGAATATTGGGGTTTGTTCTTTTTTAACATAATTATCACGAAACTTAAATAGTATATAATTATCTATTATGCTTTATATGCTGTTCATTTTACTAACTGTTATTCTTTCATGGCTAACATTTTTTTATTATCTTTCTTGATTTTTTAAGTATTAATTTCATTTTTTTACGATTATTATTTTTAATGTTCAATATACGATGTAAGGTTCATCGATTCGTTATTGTTAAACAAACTCAAATTCTGTTATTGTTTATCCTTTTATTTATTCGAAATTTGTTTTATCCTGATTTTGTCTAGCCTTAAACCATCTTTCAACTTCCTTGTGTTTTTTGTTTTGTTTTAATCGTATTTACCTCTAAAATAATACACGGAACTGAGACATCTTTATAGTAAATTTAAGTGGATATACATCAATGTGATTAGTGATACTTAATTAAAACACGAAATCCAATATTAGACTAGCATTTAATACACTTGTAAATTATCACAATTATTGGTTAACTATCCTGGAAAGTATCTGGTCTCACATTTCTAAACTGGTTTGTAGAGCAAAAGCACACTTAGAGTTAAAAACAAATCTATTTAATAGGCCAAGAAGGCATTACTGATTTATTTCCATCCTGAAGTAGGCTTGTAAATTGGTCTGAGTTTATATGATTATACATTTGCTAAGAGGATAGATGTATTGTATTTAGCAACAAAGCAAAGTTTTATTATTATTAGTACTCGTACTAACAATAATAAGGGAAGGAAAAAATACTTTTGTTTCCTTTAAATTGTTTATTTTTGATAATGATTTTATTCAGACAACATACTTCATACATATTGACAATAATGTTTAGAACATATATTATTTATGTTAAATACATCAATATTGAGTATGCGATTGGTCGAAACTATTCATCCACGAATTCATGACCAATTAATCATATTGTCGAGGACTGTCCAAATAAAACTAAAGCAATTAAGGCAGATTCGCTTTTGTTAATAACATTTCATGATGATTTACAAAATGTGCAGCCAATTTATGTATATAGAAGTATAAATTTACTAATTATAGATGATCTTTCATGTTTTTCACTATTCTTGACAGAATTATTATACGGGTTGACGCGATGTGAGGGTCTTATAACTCGAATATTTTACGGTGTATTGGCTTTTTTTAGTTGTTGGTTTTTGTTAACAACCGGATGGATTTTCTTGATCATCTTCATCAGAACAATAAACACAGAACGAAGATTTTCTCCTACTCACAAAATCTTTTTTGATTAACCTCTACATTTTTCTTGTCACTACTTCCTCGTCTTTGGATC